>BHFT01020957.1:0-38476 GCA_004320025.1 Laticauda laticaudata
TCCTATTAACATCCAGAGATACATTCATATGCTTCTTCTGCGCCCTTTGATCCGGTCCACCCTTCCGGCTGACATTGAGCCTAGTTGTTTATAATCCCGGCCTTCCGAACCTACAACATTAGCCATAGATCTATTTGTGTCCATCACTATTTTGTAGTTTTTTTTCATCAGTGGTTAGGCTCTCAAACAAGACATGTCAAAAATATCTCTCAGGCTAATCAATACAAACTACACAAAGCCGATATGTTAGTGAAGAAGCGTACGAAAGATAGTCCTTGATGTGGGATACTCCACTGCTTGAGGAACAAATCAAGTTGAAAAACAAATATAGAATTCATACTGCTATATTGTTTCTCAAATAAACTGTCTCTGCATCGCCCGATGGTTGACAGAACTCTAAGATCGCAAGCTTTTCTTTTGCGTGTGTTTCAATCAATAAATATATTGTTACAACCAACATCTTCCTTTACTTCTCCTGTTATATATAGATTTTCTTTTGCCTTCTGAGATTCAGGATTGCAGTATTGAGGGGGACACGGGAGGAAAACTGAGGCTATTGTGACACCGGAAAAGTGAGGTCTTTGGTTAAAATGAAAGACAGTTATTTAAAGACTAAAATTGAAGGAAAATTTTAAGCTTGTTACTCATGAGGACAAATTGTTTCTGGTTTTGTTAAGATGACTAAAGGAATTCAAAAGCTTGTTGCGGATTATTGACAAGACCATAGAAAAGAGGATAGACCTGTGTCTTTGTTTCTTGCCATCGTCCTTACAAAAGTGAGAAGTGCACTCAGGCGTTAATTAAAAAAACAGATGTGCAATGGCATCAACCCACCGGAGGTTGATCTATTCTTAATTGATACATAATGCAAACACTGCCATTCTCCCTCTTTGTCAGACTAGTAATCACAATTTACATGCACCACTGGGTGTGGCCATCGGTGAAGGGGAGACAGAATGAGTTGCAATAAGAATAACAAGCTCATAAGGTGCCGAAGAAACCTTTAAAGATAGTGCAATACTCTGAAATAGTTTGCTAGAGGAACATGTGGGAAGCAATCGCACAAGTCTCTAACATTGCCAATGTTTGGTAGTTAGACCCTTAGCTGCTCAGCAGGCAGTTCCTGCTGCTGTGTTTTGCATTCTGTAACAACTGAAGGCAACCAGGCACTGGGGCATATGCCTTGTTTTGGCCTACACAATGGGGTAAGATTGGGCAAACTGTGCTTGATTTCTCGCTCCTAGGTTGCTGCGGTAACCCTTCTCAGTTGACTGTCTTAGGTTCAAGCAAGGTTGTTAGGGATTACCCCAATTCAATTGAATTAGGGAGGGAGCTCTTCCATGTTTTTTTAGCCTCTATGCATCAAATTTGCATAGCACATTTTCTGCCAGAAAAGTTGGTTCAGATGTTCTGTAGATTGGACTCTTTGTTGCGCTCCAAATCTGGTAGTAATCTGCAATATACCTCGTTACCTTTTGCCTGAGGCTCGCCTTTTGGCCAATTTACTTCCAAGGAAGTAGATAGGTTATATAAAAAAAAGAATATTTGCAGCTCAGAGTTTGAAAATGAAGATCCTGGATGGCTTCTGATTTTCTGATGCTTTGTTATTGTTCTCACGCAGCACATGTCAATTACCCAAACTAGGTGGCTAGACTAGTACTGACTATTGTTGACCTCGTTTTAGAAAATGAAAGGTCTACAAGAAAAAACCAAACTGGCTCAGACCATCAATAGGTGTCCTGTGTTAATTGTCCTCCAACTTTAATGTCACTCTAAATTCTTGCCCTTCCTGGCTGCTAGGTATCAAGGTTGAAGAAAACTGTTGTTTTTCCTGCTTCTGTAAGAGTCATTCTTTTGGATCTGGTGGTCTTCGACTAACTCATTGTGCTGTTCCAACCTCCAACATTTTGTATTCATTGACACAAGTTCTCTAAGCGCTCCTTTTTAGAAACAACGTGAAAATTACAGTCCTGCTTTGGAAATCTTTACGCGTCCTTGGTTTACACCATCCAGGTCGATTGGTACCAGATGGATAGCAGTGCTCCTGGTCCTTAGTGCATCTTATGTTCAGCCACAGTGAATGATCTGGGGCAAGTCATTGTTATATCTTTCTGGTCGTATATATATATCCTCTTCTGTCCGGAACGTGGAACATTGAAGGCATGCCTTTAAGTATCCTAATCTAAATATATTTTGGGACTAGACTAGGCTAGACTAGAAACTAGACTAGACTAGACGTAGACTAATCTACAATAGAAATAGAATAGAATAGAATAGAATAGAATTAGAATAGAATAGGAATAGAATAGAAGTAGAATAGACATAAGAATACTTGTACATAACAGACGTTGATAGCGACCCTTGGAGGTCTTCTGTCCCAACCCCCTGTCTTAGGCAGTGATAGGCCACTGATATTGTCTACCTCCATTTCAAGACAAAATGGTGTCCAATATTATTCCTTTTAAAACCCCAGTATTGCCATCAGCCCCAACAACTTCTGGAGGCAAGTTTTCCACTTATACATTGCACTAGATTTGTCAAGGAAATTCTTCTTAAGCTTCTTAAGTTGCGTTCTCTCCTTCATGCTCGTTCCATCCATTGTGTCTTCTTTCCTTACTTCAGTGCTTGGAGAATAGTTGACCCCTTCTTCTGATCCTTAGCAAAATATTGTAGCACCTGCCAGCATGTCACCTCTATCATTCTTTTACATTCAGAACTATACATACCCAATTCCAACAACCGTTTTTTAAGTAGTGAAATATTTTAGCCTCCAAGTCCCCTAATATCTTGTTGCTATTCTCATGTACTACTTGTGTGTAGTCTTACAGTCTTTCACATATTTTACATCGTGGTGACCAAAACTGATTCAGTATCCAAGCGGAAGGTCGTATGAGTATACTTGCCTGGTCATATATTACAAGAAGATAATTGGTTTCATTTTCCACCCTGCTTAAGGTGCGAAAGTCAGTTCAATGCAGACAAATGTACATTCAATCCAACCTTTTATAGAATGGATGAATGCAGCAAATGACTATTTTTTGTGATGTGACTGAGCAGGTGGTTTGATGCCTCGAAAATATATTGCCAGCCCATTCCTCTTAAGTTAAATAAAAAAATCAGACAGATGTCCCCCAATAATTATTTCTGTTAAGTGAAGATTACTAAGCGACCCACAGGCCTGCTTTATAAAAGACATTCTCCAACTGTTCAACTCACCTATAAAACATCATACATTTAAAACAGTATGCCAGCCTCTTAGTACGCCGAGCGTGAGAAGTAGCGCGGAACTCCCTATTTTCTGTAACAAAGTGAATAATCAAGACTCATATGGCTCTAACATTCAACTTATCTCAGAAAGTATTTATTTCTCCATCTGAACTACCACGAACCTTGTACAACATACCACCCGAGCTGCCTTATACAGACTCTCACTAGTGCGTTCTTCATCTATGTTTAATTGGAAGAATAATTTCCTAACAGACTGTAAACTTATTCATGCCAACGAGATGTCTCATGAATCTGTGCCGACTGTTTCTTAACGCAATTATAGTTGTTATTTGTTATCAGTTCAAGTATCTAGGGTTGACTCTTAATCTATTAGCTTGTTTTATTAGAAGTTGTTTAGGTTTCTGAAACCCTACTCCAATTAATATAGGGCATTATAATAAATATGTATAACACCACTCATAGGAGTCCAGAGAAGTTTACTTCCATCCCTTGTTCCCTATCAAATCCTGCGTGAGTTTATGATACAATTTGCCACGATCAGTTTATTATTATCTTACTCATGCAGTCTCTCTGAAACCTCCTTGGTCTTTTTCAGTGTGGACTAATGAGTGCTTCAATAATTAATTGTCCTCTTAACCTTGGGCGAAAGAACTCATCGCAATAAGTTGTTTCTATCTTCCCCCCAACATAAATAACTGTCACATAGCAATGGACCAAATTAAAGCCAACATCAAAGAGATTATGTAAGCCATTGTCTTGGTCCAAACACCCTTCTGATCAGTAAGGACCTTTCAGTTACTTCTAATTTAATATGCAGAGACTGAGACACGGATAAAAAGGAATTTCCCTTCTATCGGATGCAAGTGTGATCTTGCAAAATACAAATATCTGAAAAATTTATTGGGATGGAATGTATGTAGCATGGGAAAAGTACCGTAAAATTAGCAGGGTGGGTTGCCTAAAATGGCATGATTCCTAAAATATATGTAACGATATTGTTAGCGATCTCAGCTCACCTCCGCACCTGCATAAATAAATGAGACTAGTTGATGCTATAAAAAAGTTAAAAAATGTAGTAATAGTTTTGGTCGCAAATTTGAAAGTTATTTCAGTACAGACATTTAAAATACAATAATTAAAGAAAACAGTTCAGGTTGCCCTCGACTGATGAACTGAGACCCCCAAACCATGCCTAAGCTGAGACAGTTGTTTAAGTGAGTTTTGCCCATTTTACGATTGCCTTCTGCCCTAGTGTGTGTGACTGCAGTTGTTAAGTTTAGTAACCCACAGTTGTTAAGTGAATTTGATTGTCCCCATTTGTCTTTCTTGTTCAGAAGGTCACAAAAAGTAGATTCACATGTCCCCAAGATCCACAATGTCATTAAAATTGAGCTCTGCCAAGCTTCCAAATTTTGACCACATGACCACACGGATGTTGCAACAAATCATAAGTTTGAAAAAAATTGTAAGTTACTTTTTCAGTGCTGTTGTAACTTTAACGGTCACTAAATGGCAGTTGTAAGTCAAAACTCAACCGTACTTGAAACAGATAAATGAATGGTCTTTTCAAGTAGTGAAAAGCAACAGGGAGCCAAGATATTTTTTCTCAAAAAAGATTCTACCATATATCAAGCTGGATAAAGATAACAAAAGTCTTCGTTGAGAATTTCCATTCATTGTATTTTTAAAACTACAATGAAACTCCAACATCAGTGAAGATTACTAAAAAAATATTGATGGCATATCCCAAGTATATAGGTAGTTTGTTTTGCTTGTTGACCCACACATTGACACAGCCTTCCTCACTGCATGAAATCATTCCTATGTCGGATGGGCATGAAATGGTACAGCCACTGATCCTCCACAATTAGTTGTTATCTGAACACCTCCCCAACAAAGTGCCCATTTCAATTTCCTGGATTAGCGGAGAAGAAAATACGATTAGAGAAATTCTATATTACTTGTAATTAATCTTTGATGTTCCCTTCAATTATCTTCAAGTTGGTGCGAGTGGGATGGGAGGGTTAAAAGCCAGATGACTACAAGCACCCAGACATCTAGTCAAATGAGTATAAAGATTTGTTGCAAGGCTTAAGGTCTTAGAAGAATCAGAGCCACTAACGTCAAAGCTTGGATGTTAGATAAGGAATTCATGGTAGCGGGACTTAAAATCTTCTAGTGGCATGAAGGACCTCGATGACTGGATGACATGCTTGACCTCGTCCCTACAGCTCACCTATCTTGCCTACAATGACTGTTCCACTGCAATTGGATGCACTGCCAAGAAGTGGAAACTGGAAAGAATAGTCCATCCATGGCAACTTTTCCAACTAGTATCCATACCATTCCCATTCACCCGTGGCTTCAGCAGTCTTGTTATAAAGGGAAAGAAAACTTGATCAGTTTTTGAAATAAAAGTAACAGGAAGTCAAGAATCAAGGCTTTCTCTTCCTTGTTGATGACCCATAGTCTCTCAAAATCAGACCCAAAAACCCAAAACAGTATATTCAAAGTCCAGTAAAGCCTTCAACTAACTTCAACTGTTTTATTAGGCACATTTAAAGTCACAAAAGTTAAATAAATGAGGGCAAACCAGGAAAACCAAAACAAACTGCATTTGATGAGAGTCTGAAACAAGCAAGAAATTAAAATCATACATTCCACGGAAGATAACTGGAGGAGAGTCCATGGGAAAGAATGCCAACAAAAATAAAGCTTTCTTCAAGGTGGAACACTTAATTGACCTCAGCAATTCTATGCAGCAGTTGAAAACTATTATACATCAGCTCCCACCTGTAAGCCAGCAAGGAGGATCATGGTAATCCCTCTGAGTAGACCTCGCTTTTCCCAATCCTTCCTTTCCCTGGCACTGACCTAGATGGATCGGGATGGGCCTACTGGACTGTTCAGCTGGCCTCGCCTTCCCCAGCGCCTCCTCCAACCACCTCTGAGCCACACTCCCACTCCCTGTGCTGTCTCTCCTCTTCCTCAGAGTCAGACTCCACCAGGCCCATGACACTCCTCTTTATGTGAGACTGCTTATAGCCTCCCAATGTCTATCTTCATGCTTCTAAACACCGTCCTCTGCTACAGAGGGGCCTTCTAAAATTATGTGGCTCTAATGACTTCGAAGCTTGCCTCTTTGTTTCCACTTTCTTGCCCAGAGTTCATATGATCTGATGGGCCAAAGCAAGCGTATGGTGAATCAATTAGGCTATAGGAGTTGTACCCAATTGACCTAAAACTGCATTAGCTTATTAAAGGCATTTCACTTGAGAGTCTCATGCCCAACCTGCATGTTCAAGCTTGCAGTGCTGCTGTTAGAGTCCTCGTCGTGATTACCAGCACAAAACTTATACCAGTTCGGCTAGGAGCATTCTGCGGGTAATAGCTTTGTACAGTCACCTCAGTCAACTGAGGTTGACTGAGAGACTGTTCCTTTGAGGAAAAAAGTCCTTGGGGATTACAAATCCTTGTGAATCATGTCATGGCACCAAACTTTCTTTTAAAATCAAATGGCAACTCAGCCAGTTCACCAGGTTACTCGACCTTTAGAAAACAGTGACTGCGACGTACGTCGCAATCAACTTAGCAGTTTCACACAGCAGTGATTGCCCTGTTCAATTCTAACGACTCTCACGATGGACACATTGTCTGTTCAATTGTACAAAGAGTGAATCTCATTTTTGTTGGTCTGGGATCTTCAACTACATACATACATACATACATACATACATTGGAACAATATAATTAGATAGATAGATAGATAGATAGATAGATTAGATAGATAGATAAGATAGATAGTAGATAGAGTAGATAGATGAGATAGCCTGCACTCTCAAATAGAAAGATCTCCACACCACAGCCAGGCAAAACACCTGGCACAAAACAGATTTCCCCGCTCAAACACCACCCCCCACCAGCACCCAATGAAAACCTACTTCCTAATAGATTGATAGCCGTCCTTTTACTCGAAGCCAAGCTGCACTGACAAGCCTCCCAGATAAACAGGAACACCAGTGTTGCCAACCAATCAAAGCCACAAAACAGAGACAGAAGGAAACCAGAAACACCAATCAAAACAAAACTCCAAGACCAATAAGAACACAGACCAAGACTCCAACCAATCAGGATGAAAAAAAAAAAAAAAAACATCTCTCGGGGCAACAGCAGTAGGCTAGCCTCCAAATTTCAAAAGCTCAGACAAGCTGTGATAGGCCTGATCCACATACAAAACTCAATACAGAAGCGCTGATGATGGCAGATGAGATTCTGCCAAAAGGTTGCTACAACTTAAAAAAGCCACAACTACAATGACATGGGATAATACCCAAAGAAGACTGAACAGCACACATCTGTAAGGTCCTGCGGGAAAACATATTAAAGAAAAAGCCAAATATCAGACCTCTATGTGTTGCTGTTCAAGCTTTCCTTGTGGTTTTAGCAATGTCATGTAGTTGTGGCTTTAAGTTGTAGCAACCTTTTGGCAGAATCTCATCTCCATCATCAGCTTCTTATTGAGTTGGTATTGAATCAGGCTATCACAGCTGTAGTTTTAAAGTGGGAGGCCTAGGCCTACTGCTGTGCCAGGATGTTTTTTTTTTGTTTCATCCTGATGTGTTGGGAAAGTCTTGGTCTGTGTTATTGGTTCTTGGAGCTTTGTTTGATTGGTTTTCTGGTTGGTTCTTGCTGTCGTTTGGGCTTGATTGAGTTGGCAACCACTGTGTTCCTGTATTGCACGGCTTTCAGTGCAGCTTGGCTTCGAGTAAAAGGACGGCTATTCATCTTATTAGGAGAAAGCCTAGCTTTCATCTGGGTGCCTGGTTCGGGCGTGTCGTTTTGAGCAGGGGAATCTGTTGTGTGGCCCCAGTTGTTTGCCTCCAGGCTTGGTGGTGTGAGATCTGTTGCATTTGAGAGTGCAGGCTATCTATCTATCTATCTATCTATCTATCTATCTATCTATCTATCTATCTATCTATCTATCTAATCTATATTGTTCAATATGTATGTATGTATGTATGTATGTATTGAAGATCCCAGACAACAAAATGAGATTCACTCTTTTCATTGAAACAATACTGTCATGTAATCTAAATTGATAAGGCAATCCTTTTTGTGAAACTTGCTAGTTATTCCACTTCAGTCACTTTCTTTAAAGGAGTTAACCTGGTGAACTGCCCTGTAGTTGCATTTAATTTTAAAATTTGGTGCATGACATGATTCACAAGGATTTGTAAATCCCAAGGATTTTTTCTCAAAAGGAACATCTCCAGTCAACCTCAGTTGACTGAGGTGACTGTACAAAAGCTATACCCGAGAATGCTCCTAGAAACTGTAAAGTTTGTGCTGGTAATCACCGGGACTCTAAAAGCAGCATGCCAAGTGAACTGAGGTTGGCATGAGACCTCATGAGAATAGCTTATAATAAAGCTAATGCAGTTAGGTCAAGTGGAGTCAAACTCCTTCAGGCCTCTTGATTCACATACCCTGCTTGCCCATCAGATCATATGAATTGGGCAAGAAAGTGGAAACAAGAGGAAGCTCAAGTCATTAGGAGCCACATAATTTTAGAAGGCCTCTGTAGCAAGGACCCTGTTTAGAGCATGAGATAGACATTGGAGCTATAAGCAGTCATCCACATAAAGAGGAGTGTCATGGCCCTGGTGGAGTCTGACTCTGAGGAAGAGGAGGAACAGCCAACAGGGAGTGGGAGTGTGGCTCCAGAGGTGGTGGAGGAGGCTGGGGAAGGGCAGAGGCCAGCTGAACAGTCAGAGGCCCATCCCCGATCCAGGCCCATCCCCAATCCATCCTAGGTCATGCAGGGAGGAGAGGATTGGGAAAAGCGAGGTCTACTCAAGAGGAGATTACCATGATCCTCCTTGTGGCTTACAGGTGGGAGCTATGTATATAAGTTTGCAACTGCTGCAATTAGAATTGCTGAGGTCAATTAGTGTTCACCTTGAAAGAAGCTTATTTTTGTTGGCATTCTTCCCATGGACTCTCCTCAGTTATCTTCCTGGAATGTATGATTAATTATCTTGCTTGTTTCAGAACTCTCATCAATGCAGTTTGTTTTGGTTTTCTGTTTGCCTCATTATTTACTTTTGTGACTTTAAACTGTGCCTAATAAAACAGTGAAGTTAAGTTGAAGGCTTTACTGGACTTTAATATATGTTTTGGGTTTTGGGTTATTTTGAGAGACTATGGGTCATCACAAGGAGAGAAAGCCTTGATTCTTGATTCTGTTACTTTTATTTCAAGAAACTGATCAAGTTTCTTTCCCTTTATAAACAAGATGCTGAAGCCACGGTGATGGGAATGCAAGTATGATTACTAGTTGGAAAATTAGCCAATGGATGGACTTTCTTTCCAGTGCCACTTCTTGGGCAGTGCTCCATTGAAGTGGAACAGTCATTGTAGGCAAAGATCAGGCTGAGCCTGAGGGACGGGTCAAGCATGTCATCAGTCATGAGTCCCTTCATGCCCACAAGAGATTTAAGTCCAGCCTACCATGAATTCCTTATCTACCATCCAAATGCTTTGACCGTTAGTGGCTCTGATTCTTGTAGAGACCTTAACCTTGCAACAAATCTTTATACTCATTTGAACTAGATCTCTGGGTGCTTGATAGTCATCTGGCTTTTACCCTCCCATCCCACTCTGCACCAACTTGAAGATGAAATTGAAGGGTAAACATCAAAGATAATTACAGTCAATCTAGAATTTCTCTAATCCTATTTCTCTCCGCTAATACAGGAAATTGAAATGGGCACTTTGTTGGGGAGGTGTTCAGAATAACAACTAATCTGATGGCAGGAGTCAGTGGCTGTACAATTTCATCCCATCCGACAATGGAATGATTTCATGCAGTGAGAAAGGCACTGTGCATGTGCTGGGTCAACAAGAAAAACAAATACCCTTCTTGGATATGCATCAATATTTATTTAAGAATCTCACTGACTGTTGGAGTATCATTGTAGTTAAAAATACAATGAATGGAAAATCTTCTCAACGAGACTTTTGTTATCTTTATCCAGCTTGATATATGTAGAATCTTTTTTTGAGAAAAAAATATCTTGGCCTCCCTGTTGCCTTTTCACTACTGAAAAGACCATTCATTAATTCTGTTTCAGTACAGGTTGATTTTGACTTACAACCTGCCATTTAGTGACCGTTCAAAGTTACAACAGCACTGAAAAAAGTAACTTACATTTTTCAAACTTATGATTGTTGCAACATCCCTGTGGTCATGTGGTCAAAATTTGGAAGCTTGGCAACAGCTCATATTTATGACCATTGTGGCATCTTGGGGACATGTGATCACTTTTTGTGACCTTCTGACAAGCAAAGACAATGGGGACATCAAATTCACTTAACAACTGTGTTACTAACTTAACAACTGCAGTCACCACAACAACTATGGCAAGAAGGATCGTAAAATGGGGCAAAACTCACTTAACAACTGTCTCACTTAGCAATGGAAATTTGGGGCTCAGTTCATAAGTCGAGGGCAACCTGAACTGTATTTCTTTAATTATTGTATTTTATGTCATGTAATGAAATAACTTTCAATATTTGCACCCAAAACTATTAACTACATTTTACCTTTTTATAGCATCAACTAGTCTCATTTATTTATGCATACATCCAAAGCTGAGATCCTAAAATTATATATTTAGGATCATGCCATTTTCAACCCCCTGCTAATTTACGGTACTTCCCCCATCCTACATAACATTCCATCCCCCAATAATTTTTCAGATATTTGTATAATTGCAGATTTCATACTGGCATCATAGAAGGGAAATCTTTTATCCGTGTCTCATCTCTGCATATTAATAGAAGTACTGAAAGGTCTATGAATCAGAGAGGTGTTAGACCAAAACAAATGGCTTAACATAAATCTCTTTGATGTTGGCTTAATTTGGTCATGCTATGTGCAGCCTCATATGTTGGGGGGAAAATAAGAAACAATGTGATTCTTTCGCCCAAGTTATAACAATTAATTAATTGAAGCACTAATTAGTCTACACACTGAAAAAGACCAAGGAGGTTCAGGCTATGAGATATAGAAAATAAACTGATCGTGCAAATTTTCATAAATCAGATATTGATAGGGAAAAAGGGATGGAAGTAACTTCTCTGGACTCCTATGATGGTGTTAAATACAATTTTATCTATATTAATTGGAGTAGGATTCAAACCTAAACAACTCTAATACAACAAGCTAAATAGAATTAAGAGTCAAACCCTAGATACTTGAACTGATACAAAATACACTGTAGAATGGCCATGACATTCGTTGGAATGATTAAGTCCTGTTCAGGAAATTATTCTCCAATTAAACATAGATGAAGAACGCACTGAGGTGAGAGTCTGATAAGGCAGCTGAGGTGTATGTTACAAGGTCGTGGTAGTTCAGATGGAGAAATAAATACATTTCTGAGATAAGTTGAATGTTAGAGCCATATGAGTCTTGATTATTCTTTGTTACTAGTGGTAAAATACCGGTAAATATTAGTACATACTAATGTACTTTTTAAAATGTATGATGTTATAGGTTGAAACAGTTGGAGAATTTTTACTAAAGCAGCCTTCTCTATATCTCACCTTCACAAATAATTATTGGGCATCTGTCTGATTTTTTTATTTAACTTAGAGGAATGGCTGGCAATAATTTTCCAGCAATAAACCCTGCTCATTCACTCACAAAAAATAGTATTTTGTGGCATTCTCTCTATAAAAAGGTGGATGAATGTTACATTTGTCTGTTGAACTGACTTTCCACCTTAGCAAGGGTGGAAAAATGAAAACCAATATCTCTTCTTTAAATCAGGACAGGCAAGTTATGATCATAAGACCACCCTTGGAATACTGCATACAGTTTTGGTCACCACGATGTAAAAAAGATGTTGAAACTCTAGACTAGAAAGAGTACAGAGAAGAGCAACAAAGATGATTAGGGGACTGGAGGCTAAAATCTATATAAAAAACGGTTGTTGGAATTGGGTATGTCTAGTCTGATGAAAAGAATGACTAGAGGTGACATGCTGGCAGTGCTCCAATATCTAAGGAGCTGCCACCAAGAAGAGGGAGTCAAGCTATTCTCCAAAGCACCTGAAAGTAGGACAAGAAGCAATGGATGGAAACTAATGAAGGAGAGAACCAACTTAGAACTAAGAAGAAATTTCCTGACAATTAGTGCAATTAATCAATGGAACAACTTGCCTCCAGAAGTTGTGGGTGATGCAATACTGGGGGTTTTAAAGAAAATATTGGACAACCATTTGTCTGAAATAGTATAGGGCTTCCTGCCTAGACAGGGGGTTGGACTAGAAGACCTCCAAGGTCGCTTCCAACTCTGTTATTCTATTCTATTCTATTCTATTCTATTCTATTCTATTCTATTCTATTCTATTGTAGTCTAGTCTAGTCTAGTCTAGTCTAGTCTAGTCTAGTCTAGACTAGTCTAGTCCCAAAATATATTTAGATTAGGATACTTAAAGGCATGCCTTATGTCCACGTTCCCAAAGAGGATATATAATACGACCAGAAAGATTACACTTCCCCCCATCCAAGGCTGAATATAAATCATCTAAAACAATGACCAATGCTATCTCTGACCATACCTGGACTTGAACCAGGACACAAAAGAATCCAAACAGACTGTTTTTTCTAAGGAGCTTAGAAGCTTGTGTCATGAATCCAAAAATTGGAGGTTGGAAACAGAACAATAGTTATCGAAGACCACCAGATCCAAAGAATGACTCTTCAGAAGCAGGAAAACCACAGTTTTCTTCAACCTTGATACATAGCAGCCAGGAAGGGCAAGAATTTAATGACAATTAAAGTTGAGGACAATTAACACAACACCTATTGATGTCTGAGCCCAGTTGTTTTTCTTGTAGACATTTCATTTTCTAAACGAGGTAACAATATCAGTACTAGTCTAGCACCTAGTTTGGGTAATGAAATGTCTGCGAGAAAATAACCAAAGCATCCAGAAAACAGAAAGCATCCAGGACTCTTCATTTCAACTCTGAGCTGCAAATATTCTTTTTTTTTATATACCTATCTACTTCCTTGGAAGTCATTGGCCAAAAGGAGCCTCAGGCAATAAGGTAAGATGGTATAGCAGTTACTACCAAAGATTTTAGCCACAAAGAGTCAATGCTACAGCAAATCTGAACAACTTTGTCTGCAAAATGCTATGCAAATTGATCATAGAGCTCCACATGGAAGAGCTCCTCCCTAATTAAGAATTGGGGTAATCCCTAACAAGCCTGTTGAATGACAGTCAACTGATGCAATAGGAAAGGAGAAATAAGCACAGTTTGCCAATCTTATCCCCATTGTGTAGGCCAAAACAAAGGCATATGCCCAGTGCCTGGTTTGCCTTCAGTTGTTACTAGATGCAAAACACAGAGCAGAACTGCCTGCTGGAGCAGAGGTCTCCAACCTTGGCAATGTTAAGACTTGTGGATTTCAACTCCCAGTGTTCCTCAGCAAATACTTTCAGAGTATTGCATATTTTATAGTTTCTTCGGCACTAAAGCTTGTTATTCTTATTGCACATTTTGTCCCCCTTTCACCATGCCACACAGTGTTGCATGTAAATTGTGATTACATGTCTGACAAAAAGACAAATGGCATGTTTGCATTATGTACATTCTAAATAATCACCCGGTGGTGAGGTTGCCATTGACATCTGTTTTTTTAATTAACGCTGAGTTCACTTCCTCACTTTTGTAGGACGATGGCAAGAACAAAGAACAGGTCTATTCTTTTCTTATGGTCCTTGTCATAATCCGCACTAGCTTTGATTCCTTTAGCATCTTAACAAAAACCAGAACAATTTGTCACATGGTAACAAAGCTTAAAAATGTTCCTTCAATTTTGTCTTTAAATAACTTTTCTCCAAAGACCCTCACTTTTCCCTCAAAGACCCTCCAAAGACCCTCAGTTTTCTCCCCCCTCAATTACTGATCTGAACTCCAAAGCAAAAGAAAATCTATATATAACAGGAGAGTAAGAAGATGTTGGTTTGAAATATCATTTGAAATGAAAACAAAAAGAAAAGCTTTCTTAGATTCCTGCAACCATCGGGACGATCAACAGCATTTGAGAACACAAAATATAGCAGTATGAATTTATATTTGTTTTCAACTGATTTGTTCCTCAGAGCAGTTTCCCATCAAGATCCTTCTCCCTCTCCCCACCCATGTTTTTTATTGATAGCTGAAGATTTTTGAATGTATCTTGTTGAGGCCTAAACCACTTGAGCAAAACTAAAATATGGACAATAGACTTTGACTAAATTTGGACCCGATTATATGCTAGCCTCAAGTCAGGAAGGGTGACCAATCAAGCGAGGAACACTATGATTCTTTGTTTAAGCAGCCATGAAGTGGAATTAATGACCTGTGTCATTGGATTTGCTTGATATTCTATTCACTGATCCTTCCCCCAGTTCTTCTGAAGCTACATCCCAAGACTGATGAAAGAAGGAGCCTCAGGTTCCTACCTGCTATCTTTTTGTTTATCCCTGTAGCTTTCAAGACAGACTGGGAGTTATAGGTCAAGCTCCAGTCAGTGTTCTGATGGGAGGACCTCTTGGGGTTCAAGGTACCAGTTCAAGACCTGAAGCTGAAATGGATCAGCTGTCAAACTGATGAATAAATGACCTGTAGAATTTGTAAGATTTCTACATGGGGTATCCTGGATGCTTGATGGAGAAAGATTGCACTAGACTAGACCAAAGGTCTCCAAACTTGGTGGCTTCGAGGTTTGTGGACTTCAACTACCAGAATTCCCCAGTCAGCATGGCTGCCTGAGGAATTCTGGGAGTTGAAGTTCACAAGTTTTGAACTTGCTTGAAGTGCTTTGTCCCTGCACCCGAAACATCCATCTCAACTCTCATTTCTACCTAAGCCCAGAGCCAATGGCTCAGCATTTGTGGTTTAATTAAAGGGAAACGCAGAATTCTATGAACTCTGCAGTGCTCACTGCCAATTTCACAGTGGCCAGATCAATCTAGGAATTCATTATTGTACTCAACAGCGTAAAAGGCAGCTGTAATAATGATCCATTGTTTACTCCAGGGTGTATTAACACCTTTCTTAGATCGTTTTCTCCTTTTTTCTTGAGCTTGCTTTTTAAAAGGCAACTTGATGTTGTTGATATAGTGGCCTTATAAAAAAATGTGGATTTATACCAATCTTATTATTTTAGGATATTTTAGGGGAGAGGGATCATATCTTTATCCCAAACAAATAAGCAGTTCATCTCACAGAACAGGTACCACATAATATTTTGGCACTGGTAATTGTGCCCAACCCCAATTTGCTTGGACTTTGTGTTTCAGAGTATAGATAGTTGCAAAACCTTCACTATGATTAGGGATTAGGCTATGGCATCCTTTGCCACCCTTTGTGGGCAATGAGTTTCTGCAAATCTAGTTGGTAGATTTAGGTATCTGGAGGTAATAGCAGCTGAAAGGAAATGATATATACAGTTCAGTCACTAAGTGGCAATAGTGTTCCATATGTTTTCCTTCCCCATTTGCAAAACCAAAAGGGAAAATTTAGTGTGCTCCACAGATCTTCGCATTTTATGCCTACTATTTTTTTTAAGCCTTAATTATATATGGTGACTTTATTATATGCGCTAGCATCCACTGGGGAGAGCATCACCAAACATATTTTCTTTTGGCCTGCAGTGCTTTAGTGTCATATTGAGTGAATGGTATTGATGGAAAGCCGGTGGTGCGCAATGCCGAGTTGCCTGCACAGGAATAATAAGAAAAATTGCCAGGAGTTGCTAGGAATATTCAAAATGTATGTTCTGCAGGCTGAAATGCGGGAGGTTTCCAGTGATTGAACATAGTCAGTTTCTGATCCAGGCAAAGAACCTCTATTGTCACCTTGATTTAAGAAAGGATAACATTTCTAATATAGTTTCAATTCAATGGGTGGTACTGACCAGGAAACAGTTTTATATTTTATAATCTCCATCATATTAACAAAGATTCCTTCTCTTTCTCCTCTTAGCTGAAGTTTAGTCACTTCAACTTGAGCCACTGCCTTCATATCTATTTATTTTTATCCTCCTTTTTTATTTTTCAAACAGATCAGTGAACATATCCAAAACACTTTCCTTCTCCTATTTTCCTCACTGTGAGGTGAATTGGGCTGAGCGATTGGCCCCAAAATCACCTAGCTGGCTTTTATGGTTAAGATGAAATCAAAACTTGTAGATTCCTGGTTTCTAGCCTGGTGCCTTAATCACAAGACCAAACTAGCTTCATATAGACCTATGGGTGTCATACTCATGTCATTATGACAGCACCATGTGAATATTGTGATTTTTCCCCCCTTCACTAAACTGGGTGTGGGCGTGGCCAGTGTGTGATGAATCCAGCCCTTGGGCAGGGAATTTGACAGCCCTATTATAGACAATTGAGTAGGCTGCTGATTTCTGTACACTTAACAGTGAAGGATCAGAACAGGTTGACTTCATTTGGCAGCCTGCTTTATACAAATGCAATTGCCTGGACCAAAATAGAACAAAACAGCACCTCAGAGAGGAAGGGAATAAACCCTGAGCCCCTTTGCAAATTCATCCCATGCTAATAAACATTAATGAGATGCAGTTAGGGCTTGAGCCAAGATGTTTTGATATTTGAAAAGAATCTCCCAAAGACAATCCTTTTGCAAGCATTTTGTCTTTAAAGGAAACCAGTGATTTGGAACATGTGAAGGATATGGATGCCACAAGTGTCTTGTAAGTTTTAAAGTTGTTGTGTCTTTCTCTAAAACAGTGTAGCGACTAAGAAGGTCAGTTGCACAGTTATGGAAAAAAGATGCAGATATTTTTAGAAGTTATAACTGGTTTTCAAGGCTTTTAACTTCCTACTTGGTCAGAGAACTGGTAGCGGAAATTTTGAGTAGTTGGGAGAACCAGCAAATACCACCTCTGACTGGCTTCGCTCCCATCTATTATCTGCCTCCAGAGTCCCAGCTGATCGGCTGCATCTTCTTTGGTTGCCCTGCACAGGAAAATGGATCTGGAAAGCAGGTAAGTGGGGTGGGGATGGAATGGGATTTTGCAGTGACTTTTCTCTGGCACATCCACCAAGCCATGCCCACCAAGCCATGCCCACAGAACTGGTAGTAAAAAATTTTTAATCCCACCACTGCACTGGATCCTATGCAGCATCTCTTAAATATGAGCTACTGGAGAGCAACAGTGAAAGAAAGATGTGCCCAAGAGCTTCTCCAAATAAAATAGTTGGTTGGTCACACCTCATGCTGGAAGAAATGCATTCTTGACTTGATCCAACAGGTCTTTTCTCTTGTTCTCTTCATCTTATGAGGAGGACACCTTGGGAGTTATATTCACCTCAGCCTGTTTTCTGTAACTTATTGTACAGTACTATTACTAAATGGTGAAATCATTATTTTTCTCCCAGAAAATTCTTATTGTATTTCTGGTCACAATCTCTTTTACATGCCTTTGTAAGATGTGTCAAAAACATAGATGTATGCATCAGTCATGCTTGCTTTAAGCCATGTCAGGATCTAAATTCCAAATGCAAGGAGCTGCAATGTTATATTCCCTGAATATTGAAATGCAATTTCAAAAGCACCATAAAATATATGACGAGTATGCTTTGATGAAAATGTCACATTGGGCAGTGGACCTCCTGAGTATTTAAAGCCTACTATTTTTCCATTTTTATTAACATTTTTTTCCAAAATATCCCTTTAGAAGTTATTCTGCCTTTAGCAGCTAAGCATAAACTCCAGAAATATAGGAAAGTAGCTGTTTGAAGAAAGTGCAGTTTTGTATTTTCAACAAACCCAGCAACATGGGCAGAAGCACAAGGGACAAATTATGAAACGTTGTTGATGATGTGTCACATGACTTTCATGACTTACACACTTTCATCAGAGGCCAGGACACAGAAAGGAAAAGAGATGTAATTGTATGTATGTTGTTGCTTGACAAAGTTGAGGTTTGCTCCGGACACGCTCTGCAAAAGATGCACAGGTAATGTAGAGACCCACAGGATTGTTGCATTGTTGGAAAGCTGCCTAGAGGGGATGAGCAAAAAGTTGGCTGCAGTTCTGTGCAAAATGCTAGCTACTTTCTCCCCCNCCCCCCCCCCCCGCCCCGCCTTCATGAACAGGGGTGGACATTTTGCACAAATATGAACAGCTGGTCGCCATGCTTTATACTCCTTGTGCAAATTGTTTGACAGTTTTACATAACCCAGAGATAATTTAGAGTTATATGTTATTTAAGGACAAAATGGGAAAAGAAAAAAAAAACCTGACAAATACAGATTTGAAAGAACTGGAAGATTTATATATATTGCCTAAAGCTAAAAAATATGTCTAAATGTGAAAGAAAAATAGTAGGGTTTTTGCTTTAAGATGTAATTTTTTCAAAACACTGATTCAACAAAACAGACTGAAATCTCCTGTGTTGAATACGAAACAAAACAAAACAAGCTACAGAAATGCTTAATTTGTTCTAATATTATCAGCAAACAGAATGTTGAAATGGGTGGAATCCACCACAATACATTCTTTTTATGGAAGAACAGTGGCATGAATATTGTATTGCGGGAGCTATGTTTTGAAAGCCTTTGAAGATAGAAAGTATTTGAAGATAGATCTTTATCAACAAACCCAATTTTTTTTTTTTTTTGGCGAGAATCCAGTTTCCACATAAAAGTTTCCTACCAAAGAATATAATAGTTGAACTATTGCAGATCATCCTATCCGAATATTCTATATTCAAAGATATCAAGATATTTTACTCAGCCCTGGAGTAGGACCATATGTGATTGTGGAGACCATGCTTTAAATGCTGAATGTCTTGAGTCTAACCCTAGTGGGTTGAGATCTAAATACAATAGGGCTACCAAGACTCTTTTCTGAAACAAAAATATTTTCACATTTATGACTGTTACGGCATCCCATGGTCACATGATCAATATGTGGACACTTGGCAATTGGCCTGTATTCATAACAGTTGTAGTGCCTTGGGGTCATGTGATCCCCTTCTGTGGCCTTCTGACAAGCAAAGTCAACAGATTCCCTTAACAAACCATGTTGCTAACTTAACAGTTGCAGTGTTCAGCTCACAATTGGACAAGAAAGGTCGTAAAATGGGGCAAAACTCACTTAACAACTGTCTTGCTTAGCAACAGAAATTTAGGGCTTAATTATGGTTGCACATCAAGGATTATCTGTCTAGATCAGGGGTGTCAAACTCATACCACCACATTGTTGTCACGTGACGTATCACATAGAGAAGGTATTCAGCAGTTTCTGACCAGTTCTGGAGAACTGGTAGTGGAAATTTTAAGTAGTTCAGAGAACTGGCAAATATCACCTCTGACTGGCCCTGCCCACACCTATTCTCTGCCTCCTGAGTCCCAGCTGATTGGCTGGGTCTTCTTTTGTTGCCCTGCACAGGAGAACAGAGCTGGAATGCAGGTTAGTGGGATGGGGAGGGAATGGGATTTTGCAGTAACCTTCCCCCAGGAGTGGGGAGGGAATGGGGACTTTACAGTATCCTTCCACTGGAGTGGAGTGGGAATGGATATTTTGCAATATCTTTCCCCTGCCACGCCCACCAAGTCACACCGATAGAACCGGTAATAACCATTTTTGAATCTTACCACTTGACTACCATGAATTTTTCTCCTTTGCTAAAACAGGGATGGGCGTGGCCAGCACATGACACATCTGGCCCATGGGCTGCGAGCTGGACTACCAAGGTCTAGATCTACTCTGCTAGTCAGTCAATGCTAGCAGTTAACTCTGAGCTGGATGAATCGGTGGCAGAGAGTTTCCTGCCTTCCTGTATGGCTCATTGCATTGCTCAACTTCTTTCATTACCTCAGTACAGATACAAAAAAACAACAACAAAACCAACCAGTAATTGCTTGCTGGCATCAGTGAGGACTTGTCTTGCCCCTTTTGTAGCCATCCATATGGTCATCTTCGGAAACTGCAGAGTGATCGTAATAATCACTCAGCTATCATGCTGGCCGATCAGCACATGAGTGGCAAAGCAGTAGGTCCCATTGATCAGCCACTGAGCATCCTTTTCAATGCCTTCTTATTGAGACCTTCAAGCACTTTCAATAAGAGGACAAAGGAAATTTGGTCTGTATGTGTGTCAGAGTACAGTTCCTTTTCCTTTTTTTGCAAGCGAAATACATTCAGGTTTCAATTGTTATCCTTCTGCATTGGCACATTATCACCACTATCACCCTGGTGACCTCTTTTATAGAGGAAAAATGTTCTATAGCAGTGCGCCATGGGATGCCTTTGAAGGAGGCACTTTATAAATTGCCTCTTTGAGTGGAAAGCCACTGGATGCTCTTCCTCTGCCATGAGGTAGACACATGAAATCACCTTATCTGAAACTTGGCGCATTGGATTTTTCCAGCTTCTACTCTCAGGCAGTTTTAAACTTTGTGGTTCCTACTTCTGATGGAAAATGGGACAAGGTTTCCCAGTTTGTATAATTGTTTGCTCTGGAGCTTTGACCTGAACTCCAAGTAATAAGTAAGAGCAAATATTGGCACCGTATTCAGACTGAAGGAGCTTCTTGCATAGGCAAGGGGAATCAGTTGTTTTCTAGCTTTTCTGTAGTACAATCCTCACAATAAGCTGTCACATGTTTTGGGGGGAATTTATTGTCCATCATCTGCAAAGCACCACCTTGTTTATTATTGGTCATGGAAATTAGTAGTTTTCCAAAAGATCCCTTTTCAATTCCATTTGATTGCTCCTCGATGAACAGATGTGGGTCTGGTGATGATCTTCCCAGATGCTTCTCAAATTAAGGGACAGTTTTTTCAAAAGAAGCCTTCTGGAATACCCAAAAGCATCTTTTAGCTGCATGACAAAGCTGCAAAGGTCATAAGGGTGAAAAATGGTCATAAGTCACTTTTTTTCCAGTGCCGTTGTAATTTCAAAGGTGAACTGTTTTAAGTCAGTGTGAACCGAGTGAACTAAGTGAACTGTTGTAGGTCGGTGTTAAATATGAATGAAGCTCATTAATATTCATGTACATTGTATATAGGAGTGGAGTCTGACATCAGATTCCATTCATTGGTGCAGCCACTGGCGGGAATAATAAAGTGCTGTCAGTGGCTGAAATGTTGGACAGCACTGACGATAAAAGCTGGCGCTTGTTGTGGCTCATCTTTTTCTGTTCCCAAACACCTAATAAAGAGTTTTCCTGCATTCTACAGTCCTCTCTCTTCCTTTGGTACACCCATTTTACAGTCAAAGACTACCTGTGCACTGATTGCCCTGTCTTCCAGTTAATATTACTCACTTGCAAGCAGGCTTGGCTCCCAGATCAGCTGATCTTATGTTTTCAATCAATCCAGTCACATCAATCAATCAAATCTTTATTTGGGTCATAGGCCAGCATAAGATCCCGTATTTTCTGAGCTACTCCAGCAGTGAGGTTTGCCTCTTGCATCTAATTGCCCTGTTGTACAGCAAGCACAGAAGTTACTTTTTGGAGATGGCTTAGAGCAGTGTTTCCCAACCTCAACAACTTTAAGGCATGTGGACTTCAACTCCCAGAATTCCCCAGCCAGCTTTGAAGTCCACACATCTTAAAGTTGTTGAGGTTGAGAAAAACTGATCTACAGGATATACTCTTAATTGAAAATATATTTCAAAGCGCATCTGACCAACCTCTGGCTGAAGTAAGGAAAGGGAAGGGAAGGGAAGGGAAGGAAGACACTTCAAGCATAACCTTCCTTTATATGAGAAAGAAAGTACAGCAGTTCTGGCTGATTGTGCAGCCGAAGCAAAAACAGAACATTGAGAGAATTCATCCCAATCCCAGATGTTTACATAAAATGCCATGCTTAATAAAAATAACATTTAATTAGCAAACATTAAACTGGTACACACCTTGACCTTTAAATCCTGCTGCTATTTAGGCACTTTGGAGAGATATAAGGCTCACTATCAGCTGAATGACAGCCTCCTGGATCAATGTGTGGCTTATGGCCCCTTGGAAAATGAAGGCAATAAATTAGGCTGGAGCCCTAGGTGTCATTGGGCTTCAAACAAGCTTGTAAATGGTGGATCCACAAAATGACAGGAAGGCCCATTTCTCTGTGAGAAGGGAATTACCAAATGTCACAGCAGATCCTGGTTTATTTTCTGAAGAAGCTCCCCCCAAACCTACAAACAAGTGGGAAAATAGCTGATGAAAAGCAAAGCCAACTAAATAAAAGTGTGATCCTTAGAATAAAATTAGCCACTATTTTTCCATGCCAGGAGTGATCCCTCTGCCTTGTCCTAGTATTCACATTTATTCTGATTGATAGCTTTGCTAACCCTGCTGATTTAGCCTTTTTAAGCAATTCGTAAACCAACCCTGGCAAAAGGGCTTACTTAAGCTGAAAAAATCTTTCTCTCTTCAGCTTTTAACCTCTTGAAAAACAACTGTGGAATGACTGCTGCCTGTTAAGGATAGGATCCTACTTTCCTCCTTTTTTCCATATTGCTCTGAAAATTCACTTAAAAATAATAATTGCACAGCATAAGCCAAGGAAGGGATATCCCTCAATCTTATCTGAATTTCCTGTTGTCTGCAAAGAAATTATTGTAACCATATTATTCATCCTCTTAAATTTGGGTTGCCATGTTTCAAAGTTTTGGTATGACATATCTTCCTGATTGTAATCTTTTCTTTCTTTCTTTCTTTCTTTCTTTCTTTCTTTCTTTCTTTCTTTCTTTCTTTCTTTCTTTCTTTCTTCCTTCCTTCCTTCCTTCCTTCCTTCCTTCCTTCCTTCTTTTCTTTCTTTCTTTCTTCTTTCTCACTCCTCTCCCTCTTCCTCTCTTCCTGAATTTTTATGTGGGGGTTAACATAAAACATTGCCATTTTTATTTTCATGAATGTTTTGTTTGCTTTAGCCTCACCACAGGTGCAGTGGTAGATTAAGACTCACTGGTGCCCTTAGCACGGACAAATCTTGGTGCCCTTCTCCTTTTACATACTATACAAATGAAGCCAAGCTTAGGCTACATAAAAGTTTTTGTGGTGCCGCCCTTGGGCCTGGTGCCCTAAGAACGTGCTTAGTCTACTTAATGGTTAATATACCACTGCATGGTTGTTTTACATTTTGTTATTAGACTTGTAAGCTACCAAGAGTACTTTTAGGGTAGAACTATTGCTAACAGACAAATAAATTCATTAGGCATTGACTGAAAATTGGAATTCTGAAGAATGAAACTGAATTGAAACATGAAATATCATGACAACAGAAGAATAAGCTATGTGAACAAAGAGAATCAAAGCCACAATTGAACATATTTCAGACGATAGCATGCTTTTGATTATGTAAGATGAAAGAGGAAACTGTAGATGGCTTCAGTAGTGATTATAGCAAAATTGCATATAGTGAGTACAAAGAATGCCAAGGCAGAGTTGCAAAAATTGTGTGCTGAAATTCATGTAAAAAATGTAATTTTATTGCATGCTGCCTTGAGTGAGGAATGGCAAATGGGAGGTATTATAGCTGAATGGCAGCTGTACACTGGATCTGGGCTACCAAAAATTCACTTCAGAGCAAGGAGAGATCTCGGTATTACACATATATACTCTAGACATCTTTTTTTCATCATGCTTTTTTCTTTCTTTTTATGAAAAGATGGCATTTTTCCACTCTTTTGCAAATAGATGGAAGTTGTAGAATTACCCTATCTCAGAGATGTTAATGTAATATTTTATGGACTTATTGGACCAAATTTTATTTAATCACTTTGGAATTTACTTTTTTGTTGTTGTTACTGAATGTTAAAGATTGAAAACCTTCAGATGTACAAATCTGCTTGTATTTGCTGGATGTGTTCTTGAAACCATTGAAAAAGAAAATTATGAGTTTAAAGTTTTGTAACAACTTTTTTTTCAGAATATACAGCAAAAGGGTGATTAAAGATTATTACTGTTGCCTTTAGAAAGTTTTAAATAGATTAAGGACTCAGACAGACTTGATTTAAAACTTTGAACTTAATTGAAAGGATATTTTCTCCTGGGAAAATTCCCTTGTTTATACTTGCAGACTGATAAAATGATGTTGAAGATTGAACACTAGAGGGCACTAGGTTTTCAAAAAATAAATATTTGTTGAATAGGTGCAGGAAGTTTTCAAATTATTTAATTCTATGGTGGAATCAGAATTAGTATCGTATTGTTGAAGATGAACAAGCCTCACTGAATAAAACTTAAATGGATTTACAGTTGGATTGAAAAATTACAGCCTTCAAGAAACAGAAGTTAATAATGAATTTACAAATGAAACTGGATGAATATTTAAAATATACAGATAATCCAGAAGATTGATGTGGATATTTTTTTTAATATTGGATTTACCAAAGGGATTTATTGGCATCACCACAGTGGAATTACAAAAGGATCCAACAAAGATGTCAAGAACTTTGAGAGAAGTGACAAAGAGAATATGGAAAAAAAAATGATGTTAGAACTTTCTTCAAGGAATTTAAAAATTATTGGGGAAGAATATTGGGAAAGAAGAAAGAATACAAAGTTGGTTTATTTGTCTGAAGATAAAATAATTGGTTATTATTTCTGGTAATGTTTAACTTTTTTTGAGAGAGACTGAACTTTGATTATTTGAAAAGAGGGAACAGGGGTAAATTTGTTAAAATTTGTTAAAACCCTAACCCTTACCCTAACCAGAAAAAAACAGATTACCCATAACAATAAGGAAGCTTCAATCCAAAAAGAGACCACTTTGGCGGAAAACAAATCTGGTCACGTTGCCAACTTCAAAAGTCGATACAAAAATTTATGCCACCAGATAAAGACTGAATACACCAATTATCACATTAAACAAGAGTGTTAAGAGTGTTAATGTGTTAACAAATTAACACATTAAACCTTCTATGCACCAATTCCACCCACACTTTCTATGATTTTGTAAACAACAAATTAAAAGACTCAAGGTCCATCCCGCCCCTGAAAGGACCTTATGGAAAAGACTACAGCAATGACGTTATTAAAGCCAACCTCTTTAATACATTATTTGGCTCAGTATTTGTAAACAGCAATGGATCATGCCCAGTATTTCTAGTCGAACCTCAGACAACTACAATGATCTTATACATATTGATTTTACAGAACACAATGTTGAAAAAGCACTACACAATCTAAAACCATCTCTATCAATTGGACCAGATGGAATATGTGCCTACTTCTTAAAAAAGCTATCCACTGCCATAGCCGAACCTCTAAGCATCTTTGAAAAATCTTTCAGAGCATACAAAACATTTGCAAGACCAATACTTGAATACATCTCATCAGTCTATTACCCACATTACGTATCTGATATTGACACAGTTGAGNCATCACCTGTAAAGTCATGGAATCAATTATTAACCAATCCATCATCCTCCACTTAGAGACAAACAACCTACTCTCCACCACCATTATGTGTTCCTTTAAAAAGAAATAATTAATAATTAAATATAACTGAAAACAATGAATAATATCAAATGAAAATAATTATCTTTTCTTTGAGAGTAGTAGAAGATGATCATTCATGAATCATTTAAGAGACGGTGGAAGAGCCAGCTGATTGTTGACACTGGCATCCTATGTATATACACAGCATGGTTTATGATATATAGTAATAATATTTTTCCTAATATCTTTCCTTTTTTGCTTGCAGTGTGTCTGCCCATAAGCTGGCAAGTGATACCTCCTTCATCCTCTATGAATTATGGCAAAATGTAATATCTTGGAAAAGGTGATTCCTAAAAATCAAGGCTAAAAATCAACAACTTATATCAAGGCTAAGTACAGTTCCACAAAAGTGCATTTTTTAATGAGCAAAATGGGGGATGTGCGTGTGAAAGATTCCTGTTAGGCTTAGCAAAGTTCAGATGTTCAAATATACAAAACCTGCTACTTGTTGCTCTTAGATGTAGAAAATGCCCAAGTCATTCTGTTCTAATTTTCCTTTTTTATCTTTTTTTTTTCTAGCCATCTACAGTCAGATAATAGTAAGAAGTTCCAGCATGCCATTACTGATCTTTTGGATTCTCCAGAGCTCTTGACCACTATGCTGTTCCCAGGTAAGATAATGCTTAGTGGTTTATTATGTGCCTTTAAATACATGTCAACTCTGAGCAACCACATCAATATATTTTCTCCACAAAATGCTTAGTTGACAGTTGATTTTCTTCTGGCGAGCAAAATACAGGTTTTGACACTGTGACAGTTCTCTGTTTGATACACATATTTTAAGAATTCGCAATATTTTCAGGCTATGATCACAATTGTGCAATTTTACACCTTTGATGAGATGGGCAGAATAATAAGTTTAATAATTAACTAACTAAAAATACAGCCAGATTGTAAACCATAATTATAAAGCCATGTTAAGCTTAGCATGTTGTATCGATGTGGAATAAGGTCAAGAATCATGTTTTACAACATTTGTGCAATCTGGTTTGCCTTTATAAAGTTTGTGAATGTTTTCTTTTCTTTCTTTAGCTTCCTGGTGGATTATGAATAATAACTGAAAGCTCTCCATAATATTATCTCAATGTGACCAGCATGTGATGGATCAAGCAGCATCTTTCTAATACAGCCTTCCTTCCAGAGGTGCCCATTCTTGTCCTAACCTCTGCAATATTGTTTTCTTTTTCTGCAGACATGCAAACAAGATGGCCTTGTTATCTTTTCTGAACATGATTTATACCCTTATTTCATTCTAACATACAGACCTGTATTATTGCCCTTTTATTCAGACCCTGCTTGCGCTTTTGGCTATAAGAAGAGACTATCCCTAAAGTATGATAGTGATGCAACAATTGATTGTCTACAAGTGCTGGTGCAGAAAGGGAACAAGCTTACACTGCTGGTGCAGTGTTAGTCTGGAACAGAGGTGTTGTCACGGCAGCATTACATGATGTATGTACTTTTTTCCCCTTCGCTAAATTAGGCATGGGCATGGCCAGTGTGTGACGCATCTGGCCCGCAGGCCATGAGTTTGACAACCCCGGTCTGGAAGTTTTGCAGTCCAGATGTAAATTCTAGCCCATTATTTGAAATATTTTCCACTTTCCAGTTTGTCTTTAAAAGCAACTCCTCTTGGTTCCTGGGTTTTGTTTTTTCATAGTTTTAAAAAAAATAATTGGCATAATATTAAAATCTTAGCTGCTTTTCTATCTTTTTATGATCTCTAAGCCTCCCAGAGTCTCATTGGGGAAATGGGCAGTGGATAAATTTAATAAATAAAATAAAAACAAAAGCAATTATAATGAACAAAAATGTAGGCTAACTGTAGGAATGCTTTCATTTTACAGTCTGACTAAGCATGTTAAGCAGAATAATATTATGTTACATATTTTTGCCAGCAAAAGTACATGAAATATTAGCTGAGATATGTAAAATTGGAAATTTAAAGAAATATAACACGGAATATAAATTTGAAGGAATAAACAGATTGTAAGAATTTCACAAATAAGCAGCCTTGAACAGTTTAAAACTATTTCAATTTATTCCCTTTCCTAAAACTGTAGCTTTTTGAGATGAAAGTTATGCATCTCCAACAAAATATCCAGCACCTTCTTTAAATTTTAATTTCATGATCTCTATGATTTTTGTAATGTGCAATCAAGCACCACCTATACTATTATAGTTTATTATATTTATTTATTATAAATAAAATGGAGCTAAAATAAGAAATTTGCACGCTATCTGAAAAAAATGGTACTTGGATGCTGTGCCCTTTATAAATGGTTTTATATTTTATGAGTGCTTCTCCTGTAAGAATGGGGAAATTGTTCATTTTCAAACAACATGAGTTGCAGTTCAAGGACATAAAACAGCTTTATAAAAATAATAAAGTCCTGATTATTTAACCTTATTTTTGTGCATATGTAATCAAAGCACAGTTGTATCCTCTACTTTCCTTGTCTCTTAATAAACAATTCTGTATTCCTGCTATAAACTGGATAAATGTTAGTCTGTTCCTTCTGATTTATCTTCCTAAATTTCTTCATGTGAAAATAGCAGCTACAGAAAGTCTAATGATATTTCTTCCCAAAAATGCTGTTTTATATTCCGTAATAAAGGCTGATGTACTTGAGGCCTGAGGGTTGTTGTTGTTTTTAAATTTTATTTTTTGTAAACTATTTCTCTTGAAGACATATTGTTTTCCTCTAAAGGGGTCAAGAAAAGAGATGGGCAGACATCTGATTTCTGCACTAAACATTTTCATTCCAACGAATCTTCAATATTTAAGATAGTTTGTTGATGAATTGAATAGGTACTATCTATTGTGTTAATAGATCTTTATGCTTCTGTGGGCAAACATCCTTCAAACTGTGATCACCTACCTGATTTCCCACACACTAATTAAATCCAAGATAAATTATTGTGACACATTTTCTCCCATTAGGGAACAATAGCACCATTCTCCAACAGTTCCAATAATAACAATACATTATAAATCTCCACCACAAATAAGTGGAAAAATGTTCTCTAATATCCTGGGATTAAGAAGAAGAATTGAAGATTCTTACAGAAGATTGTTTTACAAAGCATGTTACAACATACCATTAATACATTATGCAAAATTTATTAGGGAACAAACAAAAGAATATCCCCTTCTACTTGGTCCTGAAACATTCTCTCACTGACAAATGATTTTTCTTTTCAACCATAGTGAATCTGTTGTTCTACCACTTAGTAGTACTAATGTTTGCAATTAAATATCACCTGAGCTTTATCTTTTTAGGAGATGTATTGTCTGTTCTGTGTCCTGGTTCAAAGACAGGTAGAAAAATCAATGACTATTAAATTAACATCCATCATCTGTCCTCTGGGATCAGTCTGGTTATACTAGGATGCAATCGTGCAGTCATTCTTCATGTGATAAGACAGTCAAACAATGCTTCATCCTTAAGCTCTCAAGTGCTATATACAAAGTCAGAAGCAGGTTGTCCAGTTATCAACACATCCCTATATCTTTCCAGAACTCACTCACCAACTATAGAAAGGAACTTTTTTCTATTGCAAGAAAAATCATCCCACATTGATTTGCAAAATTGTTGCAAGAAAATGGCTTTGTGATCTAGTAGCACACACAAAACCTTAGATTTTGAATTTTTTTAATCTCAGAATTCCAGGTAGAAGAAACTTTGGAGTTCAATAACTCCAGTGTATTACACGTTTATTAAGCAGTGCTATTTGAAGAACCCAGTAAACGTGTTTTCTCTGTCCTTCCCTGTGGAACAGCATTCCCTCAAGTGGCTTTGACTCTGCTGACCTTTAGGAAGATCCAGGACACTTGGCATTGTGGCATCCAGGACCCTTAGGCATTGGCTTTGAATGTTGCATGAGCCATCAATATATAATTAATATACCTGAGATAAATTTTGATCACAGCCTGTTTATGTTTTCTTGTACTGTTTAAAAAAAAAGATTTTTATTTTTATTTGATTATTTTTAATGTTATTATGCACTTGGTGAGTGAGCAGTCATACAAATTAAACATAACAACCAAACCTAGGTTGTTTCAGTGGGATTTGATGAGGATCATTGTTGATAAATCCAGTTTTCCTTTATAGATAGCTATTTTTTGTACAGGTGAGCTGGTGCCCTTCAGAGGCAGAAAGGACAGAATGTGATTGTTATACCGTTACTGGTAAATACCGTATCCTTTGTATAGGAGCTCATTTTGGCCTGTGTAGTGTTCCCTCCTTCTGTTTTTCTCCCTCAGCAGAAGCCCTGTAAGATAGGTGAAGTTAAAATAGAATGGCTGATCCAAAGTCACCTAGTGAGCTTCATATAACATCTTAACCACTACACCATGGTGCAATAAAGCAAAAATGGTGTCCTTTCAAAGAAGATGAATGAAGATTAAATAAAATAATAAAATAAAGTATTTTGATAAAGCAAAACGCAGCCATTTCAAAGATAGATGTATATGTAATATACTGTCCCAAAACAAATGGAAAGAGCTTAGCAAGATTATGCCTTGTCATTTGGTAACCATGGAGGGCAAGGGGGAGACAGAGGCAGGGTTCCCTCACAAAGTAATCCTGTATGTTCCAGAGGATTCCAATACATAATCCATGTATAACAGAAACCTAGATGAAGAACTTTGCCCATGACAGTTCTCTATATAGTCGAGGATTCTGATTTTCTAGTCTCTGTTCTCAGGATGCTTATCATTGCTGACGCTCAGTCTTCCTTCTTGTGAAAGAACAAAATGCGGAACAGTATTCATACTTCCTAAATATAGGTATTCTGTCAGAATCAATTAAATAGCTGCTATAACTGGACTGATAAGAATTAGTTGACTGTGTTTTTTTAACTTTACTGTTTTCTGTCATTATATACTAACTCAAATTAAGTTCACATTCCCACTGCAATTCAGAAACCTCAATTCATAGGAACCTTCAACACATACCTAAAAGAAACCGGTAACTAAATCATTGTTTTAGAAATGGTCTTGAGTCTTCTACTAATTTCCATTTCCCAGAGTGTGTCAAAAGCTATTCTGTCAGAGTAATGTTCATATAGATATGAATGTCAAGGAAGACACACACACCCTACTGATCCATATAATCTTCTAGACCCTGCTCCCCTTCCTGTTTTATTTTGAAGGATTCTGGGAAGGGTTCTGGGTCAGACTTCCAATTTCTGTAATAATTCTGAACAGAAAGTAAAGTCTCACTATTGCTTCTTGTGACTTTTGACTGCACTTTATACTGCATCCATCTTTTAGAGAAAGAATATTAATAATTATTCTGTTGGAATCAATTAACTAAGAGGAATGTGAATCAATTAACTAAGAGTTAATTGATTTACAAAGAGGAGTGCTCACTACTAATACTGTATCACTACAAATATGTTGATAAACTCACAAAGGGACTATTTAATGGTCCCTTTCTTTGAGCATAGCAGCTCTACTTCCATTATACGTTGAATTACAACTTATGGAATGACATTTCAGCCTATTGTATTCTATGAACCCACCATGGTTTTATAGTTCAATATCTTGGGCAAACCCAGGGAATTCAGATAATTAATAAGTTAGGGCTATCCACAGATACACACCCATCTTATAGAATAAGTTTTTCACTTGTATAACTAGAGTATCAACAGTACCTGGCATTATTATTTCAGTAGAGCATGGATTTCATATGTCGGACTGCTTCCTTATCTGGTGATTTAGCTAGTTCCTTTGCAACTCCTCCTTTGAGCCTTTATTAGCATTATGTTTACATTAATCTACACATTTCCTTCTTTAAATCCCTGGTTTCTGACTCTACAGCCTAATAAAGTTAGGGCACAGATGCTCACAGTTGGGAGAGGGAGGAAACCAAAGTAAAGAAAGTCTTACTGATTCTGTGTTGTGAACTTGACACTTATCTCTCACAATACAAATCTTGTTATGTCCTTTGAATAATAAATAAACCAAGCCTTCGTCTGAGAGTATAGGGAGCTGCTCCCCTTTTTCTCTCAGCATAACATTAGAGCAAAATGTCAATTCGGAGATGATGGGGGAAATATTTAGCATGTTTAATAAGCAACCCATGTCACAGTGCTTATCAATCTGGGTTACTGATTCATGGTGAAGGCAAATAACTCTGGCAACTGGGTAGTGTACTGCCATTAAACCTTGGCACTAACTGAACCATTAGATAAACAGAATCTTGAATTCAAATTCCCAACACAGAGTTGGTGAGATTACGTATATCTAGCAACAGAATTGAGATCTGAGAATCAGTTTGATAATAGAATAGAATAGAATAGAATAACAGAGTTGGAAGGGACCTTGGAGGTGGTCTAGTCTAACCTCCTGCCTAGGCAGGAAACCCTACACCACTTCAGACAAATGGTCATCCAACATCTTTTTAAAAACTTCCAGTGTTGGAGCATTCACAAATTCTGGAGGCAAGTTGTTCCACTGATTAATTGTTCTAACTGTTCTAATAGTTGAGGTGCCAGCCATGAAACCAGGATGCTGTGAATTCTAGGCTTCTCTTAAGTAAGAAAGTCAGCTAGGGGACTTTGGGTCAATCACTGTCTCTCTCAGTTTGACCCATTTCACTGTTGTGGGTAAACTAGAGGCAGGAATATTAAATAGGTTGTCCCCTTGAGTTAGGCAGGCAGACAGATACATAGAGACATAGAGACAAACTGACTGACTGACTGACTGACTGACTGACATTAAAATCTAGTAATAATAACAACAGACTTGACTTTTAGACTTATAATTAGAGGCTACTGGATCATTGTCAATCATCATCACTGCTACCATTCAGAATTTAAAAAGTATTTCATATACAAATTTATACATACAGATGCATGTATAGAAAAAGGGAATATGAAAGTTTCCAACTTAAACAGAAACAACAAGATTAGGTAGGTGGATATGCATTGCATCACACAATCATGGATATTTTCAATCTACATGTTTCATTTTGCCATAAACCATGTTTCATGTGCCATAAAGCACAGCCATCCCTAGATAGATACACTCCAGCAACATTCAACCACTAATTTAAATCTGACTATGTAATTTTCTGTATTCAGTTTGTTATGAATTTTTGTACATTGCTTATTTGACTTGCTTCTCTACATACAAAACCTCAATGATAAAATAACATTTCATACAAGTAACAAGATATTTTAAAGATGACTCTTTCACCAAGAGGTGAAGTTCTCATTTATTGCATATTTTATTGCATATTTTATTATTTTATTGCTTATTTATTGCACATGAACAGTGTATTATGATATACTGGAAATACAGTTACAGCAGTCTTCATTAAGAGCCTTAACTTTCTAAAGATTAGAAGCTAAAAATGCATGTTAAGAGTACCATTATCAAACATGAATTTTGATCTTTTTAAAAGTTCTCTGATTACTGGATGCTGCAGTTTCAGTGGACTGATCACACTGATATCACCAGGCCACCCTACAAAAGAACAGTCATAGCTACATGTGCAATTTTGTGGCATAATGACTACACGGAAATTTGATTAATAGAAGGAAGTATGACATACATAATATACAATCACTTCCTCCTCTTAGAAATATGTCATATCTGCAACACCAAAATGGCTATTTTTGTGTCAGTGGAGGATAGATGTATATATCTGTGCTTACCTCAGAAAGGGCAATATTGAGTTCTGTCCACTTGATGTTTAGAACAGAAGGCAATATAATCCCTCTGTGAAACATTCCGAAAAAATAAAATACTCAGTTTTCAGAATTAACTGGGTTTACTTTGCTGACCAGTTCTAAATATGTTTAAAATTATATTGAAATCTTCCAGATGATTGGGGATGTTAAACCAAATTAGGATGAGCCATATGTATTATCTTAAATTGAAACTTATATAAATCTGCTGGTTTTATTTTTATTTATTTATTTATATTGGGAACGAATATAGTATGAAATGGTCATGATTAATTTTGGTAGAGCAGAGGTGTCAAGACCTGTGGCCTGAATCCAGCCCATGGGGTGCTTAGATCTGGCCCACTGGACCGACCTGGAAATAGCAAAGGAGAAGCCCATGATACCTCTGCTATCCAAAATGGAGCTCATCCTCCCAAGCTCAGTTTTCACTGGCAGAGGGTTGTAGGAGGCTGTTGCAGCTAAAAATGCAGCTCAGGAGCCTGTGTTTGCTGGTAGAGTACTAGGGTTACTACACGCACCCCTGACACAAGTGACATCGAGCTGGCCATATCCTTCCAGTCTCTGAGGTCAAACACAACCCTAATGCAGCATTGAAATTGAGTTTGACACCCCTGTTGTAGAGTTTGTCAGTGGGCATATGGGAAAATGTATGAGGTGGGAGACAAATCTTTCCTCTTATTTATAAAATAAATTGATTTTTATTTAGTCCATTTTCTACAATGTATTAAATATATTGCCCAATATTGCTTCTCTGACCAGTACTACTGCAATTATGTCAAAAGCACCAAAATGAAAGGACTGAACAGTAATATTACCATTGCTTGTGGGATGCCCAGTTGGGGACTCTTTTGTGTCATCATTAAATTGCCCACTAAAGGCCATAGACTCTTTCTCTACCCACCATTTATACCAACTTGTATCTACTTGTGGTTGCCCACTTTCAAATTGCTGGGTCAGTGAGCTCACCCTGTTCCATGGTAGCAACCAGGTCTCAAACGTGAGCCTGCCAATTTTCAGCCCAAAGTCCTAACCATGTGAACCACTGTGCTCCTTTCTCTGACCAGTTAAAGAAATTGATTTCTTGCTACTAAAAATGACACCCATAGTCTTAAATCCAAACTAAGATTTAACCACAAAATATATGTCTCTATGTTATGTGTTTGTGTGTGTGTATGTGTGTGAGTGAGTATCCCTATTTCATTTATAACACACTTAAATGATATGGATATAGATTGGGGCTGTACATCATCTCAAGATTATATCTTGATCCAGACTATCATAGCAAGTTTACCGGAAACAATAACTTGGCTCAAAAAGTTGCTCTGTCAGAATTACCTTGAATAAAAGTAGAAAAGTTAATTCATTTGTATATTTCTGAGATATACACCTTACTTTTCTCAGGACTTCACAATGACATATAATTTCTTTAATTTCCTTTCAAACAACTCTGTGAAATTGATTGAGCTGAAAAAGGATGATCCAAAGTCACCCAATGGGGATCAGTGACTGAGAGGAGTCTCAAACCTGGAACTTCCTGTTTTAGTCCAACAATTAAACACTATATCACACCTGACTGGGTGAGCTACTTTAGTCCCTGGCAAAAGTCCATAAGTTCAAAAGGCCCTTTTATCATCTGCACTGAAGGCTACACTATGGCTTCTCCAAACTGGTCCTTTGACAAGAAGTGGTGGTGTTTTCTGAGGGGGAAAGGCATGCCTAGAAAGGACTCCTTTGATGATCTGTCCAGCCTTAAAGACCATCCTCACAACCCGAGACAGAATAAAGCAACTGGAACAGGCTCATCTAATTAGCAACAGTTGGAGGCTTTTTTCTAAACATATTTTCTCTGTAATATAAACATTAATGAGAGCTTCTCAAATGAAGTCATCTTTTTCTGTAGGCTGTCCTTACCATTCATAACTGATAGAAACCTGTTTGTGTAAACATCATTGATGTACTCATAGAGCTTCTGCACCTGGAATGTATGATAGTTTCTATTTAGAATCAGAAAGAGAGAGGAATTCCATATTTAAGAAAAACTATATAAGAACCTACAATAGGTGGTGGCTTCTATTGTATGCTATTGTAAGCTTCAATATCCTCCAAGCAACCTTGGAGGATATCAGAAAGTTGACAGGGTTGCATTTATTAATACTTGGATGGTGAATAAGTAGGAAATTCCAGGGGTGTAGACTACACCCAGAAAGGAAAGGTTGGTAGCAAACCATTTCTATATTACTGCTCAGAAAACACTATACCTGTGATGACCAGGAGTCAGTTCACACATTGATTACTGTTTATATAATTGCTAAATGCATTCAGTTTTAGTTCTTGCATTAAAACCATAATGCTGTTTCTGAATCAGATAGAAATAAATACATTGCTCAAAAAAATAAAGGGAACACAAAAACAAGACATCCTAGATCTGAATGAATGAAATATTATTATCAAACACATTGTTCATCACATAGTTGAATATGCTGACAACAAAAATCACACAAAAATTATCAATGGAAATCAAATTTAGCAATCCATGGAGGTTTGGATTTGGAGTTACACTCAAAATTAAAGTGGAAAAAAAACACTACAGGCTGATCCCAACTTTGATTGTATGTCCTTCAAAAACAAGTCAAAATGAGGCTCCAGTAGTGTGTGTGGCCTCAAGTGCCTGTATGACCCCCTTGCAATGCCTGGGCATTGCTCCTGATGATGGTGGCAGATTGGGATCTCCTGAGGAATCTCCTCCCACACCTGACCTAATAGCACCCCCAACTCTTGGGACAGTCTGTTGATGCCAATGTGGTTGACTTTGTGTGGATGGAGCGAGACATGATTGTCCCCAAATGTGCTCAATTGGGATTCAGGTCTGTGGGAATGGGTCAGGCCAGTCCATAGCCATCAATGCCTTCTTCTTGGCAGGAACTGCCTGAACACGAGTCCGGCCACATGAAGCTAGCATGTTGCTGCGATAGGAGGAACCCCAGGGCCAGACTGCCAACCAGCATATGGTGTTCCACCAAGGAGTATCTGAGATCTCATCTTCGGGCCGGGTACCGAATGGCAGTCAGCGCCTACCTTCTGGCAAGCACATGAAGGACTGTTGGCCCCTCTAAAAAATGCCACCCCACACATTACGACCCACTCCGAAAACTGATCATGGCTGGAGGATGTTGCAAGGCAGCAGAACATTCCTCCGACAGTGTTCTCCAGAGCCCTGGTCACGGTCTGTCACAAGTGCTCGAGCATGTCACCTCATGTCAACTCTGCCCTTGTGGATGGAATTTGCCAATCTTGGTGTTCTCTGGCAACATTGCCAGAAATGTGCCTGCATTGCGGTGTTGCGGCTGTAAGCACCAACCCCCCACCTGTGGATGCTCCAGGCCCTCATACCACCCGTTCATGTAGGTCTGTTTCTGAACGTTTGAGCTGCCTCATCCACATTTGTGGACCGCTGGGAGGTCATTTTGCAGGCGTCTGGCATGCTCCTTCTGTCCCCCTCCTTGCACAAATGGCATAGGTAGCTGTTCCTGATGGCTGGGTTGTTGCCCTCCTATGGCCCTCCTCCACATTTCTCCTGAATTGTTTACTGCGCCCTGTCTCTGTATTGTCTCCGGTAGTCCTCCTGACTTGGTGCTGACAGACACAGCAAACCTTCTCCACGAGCTCGCATTATGTGCTGCGCATCCTGGCATGAGCTGCATCTACCTGAGCCCACTTGGGTGTGGGTTGTTAGACTCCGTCTCATTGCTACCACATAGAATGAAAGCACTGCCAGCATTCAAAAGTGACCCAAACCATCAGCCAAGATAAGCATAGGAAACTGAGAAGTTGGTTTGTGGTTTACCACCTGCAGGAACCCCTCCCTTTACTGGGATGTCTGCTAACTGGCCTATGCTTTCCACCTGTTGTCTATTCCATTTGCACAACAGCATGTGAAATTGATTGTCAGTCAGTGTTGCTATCTAAGTGGATAGTTTGATTTCACAGAAGTGTGATTGTCTTGGAGTTACATTGTGTTGTTTCAGTGTTCCCTTTATTTTTTTGAGTAGTGTACATACACAATCATGGGAACAAGAGGGCATATAAGTATAGAGATGAAACGTTCTTCATCTCGGACAATCTGTCTCATCCTAATGTCCTGCAATTGTGTTGGAACTCCAATGTTCAGTCAACATAGTATTGGCAGCCCCAAAATAACTCAGTGGCACCAAGGTAATTAGGAGAATTTTAGTAACTTGAGTATACAAGTTGCAGCCAGTGTACCCAGGTCCTTTTCATCAGATGCTCAATTTCCATAATCTTTGTATTACTATGGTACTAGGATGCCATGCATGGTTCATTATATCATGAATAAAGTTTCATGTGAAACAATTTGATTTCCCTGTGACATAACTCAAGGAAACTTACATTGATAGGGGCAACAGAAGAAGATGCTTGAATAATATCAAAACTGTAAAGAAAAATAACCAGGTGCATCAATTAGGAGAAGAAGCATGCTATAAATTGAATGAAAGTGAAAAAGAAGCAGCTTGGTAGCTGCACCAATTTCCAGACTGCCAAACTATTTCAAATATGAGATTGGCAGTTCTTTTATTGTGAACCCATCTGCTAAAAATAGGGGCATTGTTCTCCAGAATTTCTGAAATACAATTCCTGGCAGCCTTAGCAGTCAATTCAGCAACCTCTGGAGGACAACCAGATGTTTTATTACTTCCTTAAAAGCTATTATACAGAGAAAGAGTGTGTTGTTCCTATCTGGTTAGAGCTTTGATGTTACAAGCATTTTCTATTTATTTATTTTGTTTTTAAACAGCTGACACAACCTGGGCAATTACAATAATACACCAAAATATACAATTTGAATAAGAACTGATAGACATAAAATGAAGTCATTATATAAAACTAAGCAGCTGCAAGGACATCATTGCAAAACTAAAACAATATGAATTAAAATGCAATTGAAATACAATTAAAAGCCAGTTAGAAATTGGGGGGGGGGGGGGAA
>BHFT01020957.1:38486-54282 GCA_004320025.1 Laticauda laticaudata
GGGGGGGGGGGGGGAATCTTCACATAGTACCAAAATGCTGCTATTGTGCTTGAACCTCTTTGGGAGAAGATCTCATTAAATGATCTTAAACTCCAGGGAGGTACACACTGAAGAATCTGCTACTTCAGGTAGTGTGGTCCTAAACCATTTTAGGCCTATGAAGGCCAAACACTCAATTATTGAGTCTGAAAATAGATTAGATAGCAAAGAAGTTTGCAGACCATTCTAGATTGCTTTTTTTTTTCTATCCTGCTTCCAGACTGTATCACATATATACTTCTATATGTTTTAAAAAATAAATAGGAAGAAAGATAAAAAGAACTCCAACCCAGCCAAATTTGCATTATTTATGTGTGATAATATGGTGGCCTTGTGCCATCTTCTTAATTGGAAACGATACTCTAACTTTCCTTTCCAGCTCCAGTGTGGAAGATCATAAGAAAAACCATGATAATCAGATTAAAATCTTCTCCAGTTTGAGAATTCTGTCCACAGTGACTAATCAAGTGGTCCATCCATGCAGCCTCAAATCCATTCCCAGCTATTTCTGTTAAGAGATACTACTGCAGAAATTGAAGGTAATATATGTAATATATATGTTAATATTTGGATATTTAAGCCTCCCAGAATCTAATGGAGTGGGTAGCCATAATAAATTTGACTTATTAAATTAATATATAAATTTGAAAACTTTATCTTTCACAAATGTTTTAGTCTGTGTCTAAAGTTCTAAAAAAAAATTAAAGCAATCTGGTTCCCTTATGTTTGGATCAACTCCCATCAGACATAAAGAATTAATTCAGCTTCTAAGCAGCCTCCCTATTTTAGACCTTTATTATTTCCTACATAATTAGGTTCTACAACTACTTACCCATGTAGTTTCCTACTTCTGACTAATTTACTGCCTTCTTGCAACTCTACTACAACAACTCCTTTGACATTTATCTACTGTTAAAACTCTCATTGTTATGCCCTTTAACTGGTGAAATGGTGCTTCATAGGGAAGCACTTTTTGAACCAAGGTACCTCAAATGAGCTCATTACAGAATGAGTCCAAAATCCAGCACTCATGACTCCTGAGGGAATGAAAATTGGATATGTTGTGGCTGCTTCAGAGCTACTGGTTGCTGCTGCACAGTTAAGCTACTGCTGTGGTCACTTAGCCATCATCTTCTGTGACCCATGCAACACCTTTTGCATGCACCTTTCCCAAACCACAAGGCCTATCTTCATTCCTTGAATTGCACAGAACGTCATGCACAATGCCATGCACCCTCCCTGATCCATACTGTCTTCCATGTACCATCCCCCTTCCATGTACCAGTATGGCAACTCTGATGCACTCCGCTTATTCTTTATCTGCACCCCTGTGTATCTCCTTACTCCCTAAGCAGTCACTTATCTGCTTGTCGGCTTTGGACTGGTTTCCTCACTGACTTTCTCCCTCCAAGCTTCCCACAAGCAAGTAAATGGGGAAGTCATCAGGAATTGGAGGGAGGGAAAGAGAGTGCTCCCTGTCAGATTTCCACAATGGGGAAACCATCAGAAAGTCAGAAGTCACTCCCACAGCTTTTTTGCCCATCTGTGGCCCTTCTGTTTCCCCAATTAGCTAAGAAAATATCTCTGAAATGATGACCCAGCAGGTCATGGGTTATCCCGCTGTAAATAACGCTATTGATCCTCTGGACTTTGTGGCAGCTATTGTAACCCTGGTATGCAGGTCTTGGCGTGTTTAGATCTTTTCCCGTGTAAGATTGAGAGCATCTTGGCAACGTTTCGACAAGGTCACACTCACCATCTTCAGGCTGGTGCTTGGCTTTGTGCTTGTGTGAGCAAAGCGTGATCGGAGCTGCTGTCTCCCTATAAATACTGGTGGGGAGGTTGGCTGTGTTGTCATTTTTTGATTGGTTGATGGAGTTGATGTTTGCAGATTGGCTGGCTTTTTCGTAAGAACATGTGTGGCTGAGGTATTGGCTGTGTGTCTATGTTAGGAATATGAGTCACCTAACAGCTATTTGGGTTAGAAATATATAAACCAGGATAGACATTTTAATACTGTCTCTTTAAGGGAATGCAAGAGCATGCAATTGGGTGTGGTTTCTCAAATAGCCATAAGATGGAGCCAGAAACCTGGGTTGTCTTAGTCTTAGTCTCAGAAGAGAGTGTGAGTGTATATTTGTTTCCTTCTGTTGGAAAGTATTGCCGTTGCTCCAAAAACTCCAACTGTTTTTGACACTGGAATTTAATATTTGGATTATCCCTGGATGAAAACTGACTAATTTTACCTGTGAATGACTTTGGACTGTGATTGGACTTTGCTTAAACTTTCTGGAAGTAAAAAAACCCCTACATTTACTGTACAGTGTATCTGTGTGCTTTCTGTGTATTATTCAAACACTACTCTCTATACGTCTCCCTGTATGCGCTCATTCTCCTCACGGGGAATTACCTCAACAGTCTATCATCCTCCTGTGTTGTAACAACCTGGGTAATGGACAGTGTGATGTCCTTCTGAGTTTTATTGTTTTGACATCCTGGGTCTTGTGCTATAATTATCAACCAATCAAGAAATGACAACACAGCCAACCTCCCCACCAGTATATATAGGGAGCACCACCAGTATATATTGCCAGCTCTGATCACACTTTGCTCGCTCAAGCACGAAGCCAAAAGCACCAGCCTGAAGATGGCGAGTGGGACCTCATCAAAACATTGCCAAGATGCTCTCAATCTTACACAGGAAAAGACCCGAACATGCCAAGACCTGCATACCGGTACCCATGAAAATCTACGAAAACAAATTTTCATATGTATATGTATATATGCTGTTCAGCTTTGTTCAGGTATTTTCCCACGTCATTGTAGTTGTGCTTTTAAAGTTGTAGCAACGTTTCCAGAATCTCATCTGCCATCATCCAGACTTCTGTATTGTGTTTGTCTGTTGAGCCTGACTTTTCGGTTGTTTCAGTTTTTAAATTTAGAGCTAGTCTATCTGGCTGTGCCAGAATGGTTTTTCTTCATCCTGATTGTTGGGAGTCTTGGTCTGTGTTTAATTGGTCTTCGAGTTTGCTGTGTTCTGCTTGATTGGTGTTTCTAAAATCTTCTATCTGTTTTTTGGCTTTTTTTGTCTTGATTGGCTGGCAACATTTGTGTTCTCTGTTTTGGATGCTTTCCTTGCAGCTTGGCTTCGAGTAAAAAGGATGGCTATCATTTGTTAGGGAAGGTAGGTTTCATCTGGGTGCCTGGTTGGGGTGTGTTTGAGCTGGATGTATCAGGGGGAGTCTATTTGTGCCCAGGTGTTTGCCTGGTTTGTGAATGTGGAGTTCTTTCTATTTGATCTAATCTATCTTTATTTTTTTTGTCTGTTTTGCAAGGCAGTCTTGATGTGATGCCTTGTAGTATCTTACAAAAAAAATAGCAGCCATCCTTCGAAACCCTGACTAAGTATGACAGCCAACGGCTTCCACAAAAACAAAACTCACCAGCTTGATCCACAAAAAAACACCAACACATAACAAGACCTAGAAGATCAACAGACCTATGAACAGCTCTCCTGCCCTACATAAGAGTACTAACAGACAAAATCACAGTAAGATACGACACAGGCATCAACATCAAGACTGCCTTCAAAAACAGACAAAAAAATAGCAGCCATCCTTACAAACCCCAAAGACAAAATTGACCTGGAAAACTAAAGGCATATACGAAGTTCCCTGTGCATCATGCCCGGTCCACATACATTGGACAGACCAATAGAAGAATAAGTACCCACTCTGGATGAACACAAAAATCAGTTAAAAAAGCTGGAACACATCTCCTCACTAGTCCAACACATTAAAACCACAGGTCACAACATCAACTTCAATGGCACTAAAACCTAGCCACTATAGAAACCCAGCCACAGTTGCTACAACTTTAAAAGCACTACAGTGACGTGGGATAATACCTGAAGGAAGCTGAACAGCACACACACACACACACACACACACCACACAATAATATATATATGTGTGCTGTGTGTGTGTGCGTGGTGCGTGTGCGTGTGTGTGTGTTTAGCTTCCTTTGGGTATTATCCACGTCATTGTAGTGCTGATAAAGTTGTAGCAACCGTTTCAGCAGAATCCCATCTGCCACATCAGGCTTCTGTATGGATGTGGCGTCTCACAGCTGTGTGAGATAATACCCGAAGGAAGCTAAACAGCACACACATGTAAGTACCCGTGAAAGCTTAAAAAAACAAATATATATATATATAGTTATCGGGTTTCTCCCGCGTAAAATTGGAAGTTCTAGGCAATGTTTCGATGAAGTCTCATTCATCATCTTCAGGCTTGTTTCTTCGGCTCTGTGCTCTCAGAGTGAAGAAACTCTGAGAAGCACAGAGCCGAAGAAACAAGCCTGAAGATGATGAATGAGACTCACGAACGTCCAATTTTACATGGGAGAAAACCCGAATAACCATAGATCCACATACAAATACCCGCGAAAACCTCAGAAAATATATATATATATAATTATTAGCACTATGTCTTGCAGTGGATACAACTTCAGTCACATATTCACTATTATAAATGAATACAATGGATGGACATTGCAGACAGACACATACAGGCAAATACTAGGAGATTCTGGATTATTGATTTTGCTTTAAACTCTTAAACTAGGATAGTTTAAGAAGAAGCTGAGCAACTTTCTATCAGAGATATTGCATATGTAGTTGGTAATACACTGAGGAAGAAGAGGTTGTGCACCTCTAAGTTCTCTTCAACTTTATAATCAGATGTAGATTAATTCATGTTCCTCTTAACAAGGAAGGAGGCATGTCTATGGAAATTTTCAATCATCCAGGTCATAGTTATTCCAAATGTGTTTTCAAAAGTCAAATTGGACTTTCTTGGTTGTTTTCCTTCAACCCCCAAGTGGCCTCAATGACTGTCAGAGTGTTAAAAACCAGATGACTATTAAGGAATATACATAAATTCTTCCATTTCCCATCATTCAGTCAGAACTGAAAAAGTTTCTTGGATAAGAAGTTTCTTGGATGAGAAGCAAAGCAATTTCAAGGAAAAAAAATCAAGGAAGTATTTTGAAAAGCTTCTTTGGGACAAGGAAGAAGAGCTGAAAGAGGAAATCTCCCTAAATTCCCAAATAAGATTAAAGAATGCTTGAATTAACTCCCATTGATTCTAAGTAGCAAGCCATATTTATTGTTTCTAATATTTACCATTGCCAGCTATTGACAATATCTTATTATACCAACAGATGTTTTCTTGTGACAAAGTAATGAATAATTTACTATTAGAAGCTGAAAGCCGTGCTTGGAAGGTTATGCTCTTCAATGAAAAAAAGGGGAAATCATTTCACAGTTTGGAATGCTGTGTTTTTAATGATGGCATTAGTTTGTGGTGCATCTTGTGGTGAGACATTATCAGGAAAGAAAATCTACAATTCACTGCCACTATTGGCTATAACCCCAAATATATGTTTATTAATATGTATGAGTATTTGTCCACCCATGTGTCAAAGATGAGTGTTGGAAAATTAATTAAGGCAAACAAAATTCATTCAAAAGTCAACACTAAGTTTGGTACATAAATGCCATATCAATTTTGTGGTCATAACAACTTAGTGGTAAATATTGTTTGAAGTAGGATCATTCAAGACAAAAGCTCCAGAAAAATAATAAATCCTGTTACTAAATAATTGCAGTGGACCCAGTAATGAACTTGGTGTCAAAGTAATGTAGTGAGGGTTTCACAAGTAAGTGGGTCATTGGTAGAGATCTTGACTGATAGAAATCAAGAACTGTGTACTTACAACTTCCAAGTGTATAACAGGCTGACCATGTTGTACAAGGACCTCAGTGAAAAGAGCTTGTTTCACTTTAATGTTCTGACTATCCGTAGAAACAAGTGGGAATGTTGAGCCTCTTGTCTGTATTATCAGAGGCTGTGGAGCTGGAAAACGCTCAGATATCTGAAAAAAAATACACCAGTTTGCTTATATAAAGGATTTGTACTTCACCGGAATAATAAATCTATTGCATTTCTTGCAAGTAGTGAGATACAAATTTTATTTTGTGCATCCAATGTCCTTTATAAAGTACGGCTTTGTGTAATGTAAATAAATAAATTCTGGTCTACTACTTTGTATTCTATAGATTCTATCATTTTTAGAGAGATTATATAAAAAGATATTACCTCAAGACTTGACCATAAATAAGAAAGAATTACAATGGATTTAGAATCGCATTACAGTCGCATTGGCTCTGGTAAACCAATCATATTTTGCAATAGTGAATTGCTTGCATTATCATAATTGTACACCATGTCATTATACCAGTGTTTTGAAGGCTATATGAATTTGTCTTTGAGAATTAATTTCTTCATTCCACCTCTCTACAATTAAGTAAATTATTGGATTATATTGCTTCCTTTTATCTGTAGGAACAGGATCAGGTTTATATTTTTCCAGAAACATATAATAAACCTAAAAAAATATCATGGAATAAAGTTTCCAGTGCAACAGTTTTTTGGACTGACAAAAGAACTGTGATTGTGAATAATTCATATTCAACAGAATTCAAAACTGACAAGTGAATTTTCAGACATGCAACACGTTAATGCAAGTTCAAACACGTCAGTGCACACAAAAAGGTAATAATTTAAAATGAATATGTAGTAACAGCCAGTGGAACATGATGGCTTTATTTTCTTATAAGCAAACTGTTCCGTTTGGGCATTAAGGTACGTGAGACCAGTATCTCAACAAACAATTCTTTATTAAATAGTATAGTGACTTGTAGTGGAACATTTGCCGAAGCCGCGGAAGCCCTTCTTATAGCGGCTGCTCGCAGCTTGCAGCCAATGACAGTTCTTTAGGATTCCTGCCGTCCGGCAGGCCAATCAGATTGGTGCATAATTGCCCAATCCGAGAGCGGCCTTTTCAGCCAATCAGTTTTAGCTATTTGGAGTCTGCTATTGGAGTCTTCCCAATTTCCATACACAACACCCCTCCCTCCTTGTTTCATCCAACGTGCGTAACATAGTCATGTAGGTAGGTGGGCTTTATGTGTTCCTACTTGACCCGCAGCTCAGTCTCACGTGATCTTCTTTGTTTCGGCAGACGCCTTTTCTCCGCGTCTTCCTCCATGAACCTCCTGGAAGTGAGTCAGCCTTGCCGCTCCCCACCTAGGTTTCTCGCGGTTGATGGCTCTGCCTACTCCCTCTGTTTTCGTGTTAGTCGATATGGCCTAGCTTCTCTTTCAGGAAGCCTCGCCTGCCTACCTATTCTCTTCTCGGAGGTCCTCTATGGTAAATGCTCACTATTTGTTTTCAGAATTTTCTAATTCGGTTGTGTTGGTTTTCTCATGTATTGGTTCATAAATCTCCCTTTTTATTATTTTATTATTCTTGTTCCCCCCCCCCTTGGTTGTTTTTGGGAGTGTTTAATTGGTGTGTACAGTGTGGGTTAGTATTTTTTCCCAATGTCCTAGAGCCACAAAGCTTGTCGATGTGTGCCGCTTCCATGTTCTGCCATCGCTAGTGCGAGTCGTACTGACCAGTACCCTGATTTGATAACTATGCGTGCTGACACCATTAAAATGGTCCGCCCGGTAATTTTTCAAGTAACGAAGTCGGCTATAGCAAAGAGATCGATATTTACTTGAGGAGTCAGGGTTTTTTTCACAGTATAAGGGGGTGCCAGGTCTATCAAGTAGAATTGCAGTCTACCCATGAGGAGTTCATCGGGCACTTTGGTGTTGTGCCAAGGTATATGCTGAATCATCACAGTTTGTTAATTTATCCTGGACGTCCCCCTGTCCAATTTGTCTGGGGCCCTCTTTGTATAATGAACCATACATTCAGCTCATCCATTATGACCCGGATGAGCCGGGTTGCTGTTAGATTATGATACCCTTCAGCCAGTATTCTACGAAATATATTAAATCAAGTAAATGGCGCCATGTCAAGAACTATACATCTGGAAGTCCCAGATAGCAAAAAGTCTGTTCAATTGTATTTACACTGCTTCAGTATTATTGACCATAAGAAAATTCTAACCAATTGAAAAAGCATCAACAATACAAAGTAACAATTATGGTGTTCCCTTTTCGTATTGCCCAGCAAAGTCAATAGCAGTCTTGACAGCCTCTGAAGTTTCCCATTCCAGACTGTGCAAGAGAGTAGCCCATAATTCTGGCATCATCATACCACCCATTTTCAATTCTTGGTCCAGCCCTGCCACCAACAGAGGCTCTCGGTTCAAGTGCCTGTAGTTCTTCAGATTATACAGGCATTTTGGAATAGAAGTTGCATCGTGACCTTCTCTGCCGTTCATCTGATAGCTGTGCTCAGTTATGCGCTAATTCCAAAGTGAGCACCACAGGACCGTCATGCAGGTGTTGCTGTTATGTATTAAAATGGGTTGGATGTTAATAAACCTTAATCTTTGAACGCCTTGTTTGTCTCGGTTCCCAATTCCAGACAGTTTTTCTTTTAATCTAATTATCAATTGTAATGCTCTCTATGCGTTGCCTTTTGAGCCAGAAGGACATTGGAGAAATTAAATGAGACGCTAAGAACGCCTCTAATTCTTTTTGTTCTTAGCCTGGGTGCTTCTTCAATTGCTTTATTTCTTTCAGTGGGTTATCCTTGCTCACTTTATAAGTAGCCTAAGATTCGACTTGAATTGGTGGCTAGTTTACATTTTTTCTTGACCTTAACCTGTCTTCCAATAATGACTTTGCAAGACTTCTCTCAGTCTATTTCCAATTGGTTTATTTTTTTACTGATTACTAACATCATAAAAATAGGGAATGACTCACTTTTATTCCATTTAGGAGGCGCTCCAATGAGCTTGGAAAATGCCTGGGCAATCGCTAAACCCCAAAGTTAAGTCTTTACATTTGACATGCCCCTTGTAGCGTGACTATAGTCTGTGCCTCAGACATTTCAGGGGTCAAACCAGCAGCTGTTGAATATGTTTGGCGCAAGATCAAGCTCGTGAAAAAATTTTTCCTCCCCTAATGAAATGCAACATGGTGTGTGAACTTACCAGGACAGGGTATGCGCTTTGCTGGAGTGCAGGATTATAAGGTAGCCTTATAGTCGACCAAGATGCGCCACTGACCCATCTGGTTTGAACAGGAAGTCACATGGGAGTTCCCAGCCTGCGATGTCGATGGTCTAACCCCCTGTCATGAGTGTGGTTAAGCTGCTCATACTATTTTTGGTTTTAAGGCAATGGGAATGCCATCTGGCTTTGAGCCTGATGGGAGCTATCTGTAGGGTCTAGGCTGAATGTTATTGGGGTCCCCATTGTACTTGCCTAGGGTCCCGTGAATACATCCTGGAACTCTTACAGCAGGCTCTCCCCAATTCTGGCTCATGACACTGGTTGATCCGTCACTCCGATTCCCAGGGCTCAAACCATTCAATTCCACACGCAGGCTAGGAGATCCGGTCGAGATGTCAAGAAATACCTCAGCATGTTTTTTAACCCTATTAAGAAATTCCAAAGGCCTACTCCGGGACTTTGTCCCTGTAATCTTTAAGTAATTAGCTTTGCTGGTTCCATTCTCTTTGCTTGATGTCTGGTATCAGGTTTCTGATAGTATTCAGAAATACCCATGACAAGGTAATATCGGAGTCTACTTCCATCTCACAGACTTTCCTTTAGATTTCACATTTATTCAACCTTTTTTCTTGTCTGCTCTGGCATTTCCGTATGATTACTGTTTGATGTTTTTCTTCCTCTGTCATTCATTTGCATTCTTTCTCTCGCATCCAATCGGCTCCGTTGTTTCTCTCTGGTTTTTGGGCTAGGGTGCTGGCCACGTCTCCTAAGAGCTATAGCCCTTTTTGTTTCGGCAAACCTATCAATGTGCCCCCGTTCTCACCAGAATCTGCCAAAAGGCATCCAGAATCGCCATCGAACATGGGTGATTCCTCCACATCCAGAACACGGACTCTCCCTCCTTCGCCTTTTTTCCCACCAATTTCTTTCACTGAACATGTATGTCTCAATTGTCATCATCGGTGGTCCACTCAGGATCGAGTCTTCATGGTGGCAGTCGTTGTGGGCTGTTTTGTTTCCTTCTGCCTTCTTTTCTTGGTTTTGGTTCGGTGGTTCTGCATTTGTTGAATTCATCTGGTGCATGGTGGCTGCGGATTTCTTGGCTGCTTCGGCAGTGGTGGCTTCTGCGATGGCCTCAGCCACCATGATGTTTGGTCTGTTTAACAGCTTGCTTTGGAGTGTAGCATCCTTCAATCCCAGGACCATGCGGTCTCTCATGGCTTCGTCCATGTTCTGAAACTCGCAGGCTCCTCCGATATTTCTTAGGGCTGCTATGAAATCTCTGATGCTCTCGTCTTCCTGTTGGTCTCGTTTATAAAATTTGTACCTTTTGATCAGATTGGAGACCACAGGCGCATAATGGGCTCATAGCATGCGTTTTAATTCTGGCCATGCCATCTGTTTCACGTCCCACAGTTTGGCTAACGCCTTTGCCATTTTGAAAATGGCAGGGCCACAGTGCATCAGGAATACAGCTCTCTTCCTCTGGTCAGTTATTTCTTGCAGCTTGTTGCTTTCCAAGAACATCAGAAAACGGTCAATGTATAACTCCCAATCTTCTTCAGCTGGGTTGAATGGTGCGGGCGGCACATTGTTACCGGCCATCTTGGTTTCTCAGTTCTGGTTGCCGCGTGCTTCAGTCTCACTCTTCTAGGACGATCCCACCTTCGTCGCCAGTGTTCCATTTGGGCAATAAGGTACGCGAGACCGATCTCAACAAACCTTTATTAAATAGTATAGTGACTTGTAGCGGATAATTTGCTGAAGCCGCGGCAGTCCTTCTTATAGCGGCTGCTCACAGGTTGTGGCCAATGACAGTTCTTTAGGATTCCCGCCTTCCGGCGGGCCAATCACATTAGTGCATAATTGCCCAATCCAAGAGTGGCCTTTTCGGCCAATCAATTTTAGCTATTTGGAGTCTTCCAATTTCCATATACAACACAAACAAAACTCAGTTTAGAGATGTTGGAGTTGGATCCAAAGAAGTTCAACTTTCCAATCTTAGGAAGATCTTTAAGCCCCATTCAATTCACTGGAATTTAACTGCTAAATGTAAAAATACACTATTGCATACTTAATATAAAGCAATTGATTTAGACTGCATAAAACAATGGCCCAAAAAGGAAATATACTGACCTTAGGAATTACATTTGTTAATGCAGTTGTCATGAGCTGTTTCTCCTGTCAAGAAGTATTGATAAGTGAATTAAATTTGAACATCTGTCACTGGCTTAATTTCTGAAATACTTTAATGGATTTGCCTAAAGTCAGTTTCTCTTTCAGCTGCTGTTGATTTTAATACCCAGACAAATGGGAACAATAGATCCAAACGTGAGGTAAGAGGAGTATTGAACACAGCACAACCTGATCCAAAACCCATGTGGTCTGCCATCTTTTCTAGAGTGGCCAAAATGATATCTTAAGAAAAATCACAAGTAATACAATATATGAAATTCTTTCCTATATCTAGTTCATAATGGTTAGTATATTTACTGGGCCTGAAACAGAAAATAGTAAGAACTATTGAATCCTTAATCTTGTGTCTTTGAACAACATGGAAGCTCAATGCCAGTTGCAATCATGACCTCACCCCTACTTCTTTGTTAAGGGTGGCACTGCTTCCACCAGTCATAGCAGCAATCCCATAGCTGATAAAATTCTTGCTTAAGACCACGTGCAGGTTAGTTTCAGAATGTGGCATCACAAGGAATGGTGTGGTTGTGGGTAGTCTTCCTGGTACAGAAACCTTGAATGTTGCCTGATGAGAATTACATGAAAATACAGAAGTATTCATTAATCTTTAAAGGCAGAATCAGTGGTGCTACCCTCTCCCAATAATTTTAATTGAGTCTGTAGACAGTTTTGATAAAAGTTAAACCTTTTTTCCCCATCTTTTGGCTTTTAACACTGAAAAGCTCAGCTTACCTCCTTTCCTTTCAGTCGTTTTGAGATTAATAAGCTTGGAAACCAGTGGTTCCCAAAGTGGGTGGTACCACCCCCTGGGGAGGTGGGATGCCTCATGGGGACGTTGAAAGGCAATGGGGCCAGCAGGGGGTGCTAAGAGGTGGCAGGGGGGCACTGGAGGTGAGCGGCAGGGCACAATTCAAGGGTGAGAAAAAATCCCACTGCCACCGCGTTCGAGGCAAGGCCCCATAGGATCATCCCATTGACTTGCATGCTCTGGTGCAAGGAGCTCTGGTGCAAGGAGCATTGGGAAAGAAGAGCAAAGCCAGACTGGCTTTGTTCTCCTTTTCAAATATCCAACTGCAGCTGTGTTTGGGGTGGCGGGGCAGTGCCCCAAATGCAGCATTGGAATAGGAGAACAAAGCCTTTTCAAACATCCCACTGCCATGTTTGGGGAGGCGGGGTGGTGCCCCGAACTTAGCGTTGGGAAAGGAGAGCAAAGCCAGAGCAAAGCTCCTTTTCAAACATGCCCCCACTGCCGTGTTCCATCCCATTGAGCCCCTTGCACCAGAGGCACCTGCCCAAGCACGTCCAGCACGTCAATACAGCGCGGTGCATGAAGTCCAATGGGTGAGCGCCTGAGAGAGGAAAAGAAGAGAGGAAAGAGAGAGAAAAGAGAGAAGAAGGAACGAGAAAGAGAAAAGGAAAAGAAAGGAAAAAGAGACAAAGAAAGAGGAGGAGGGGAAGAAAATGTATAAACACTCCTTTTCAAAGGAACTATTTTTAATGTGATAAGATAGAGGGGAGAACACAGTAAAATATTATTAACAGGTGGCTTCTCTGGACTCTTATCAATATTTTCAACATTTGAAGGGTTGGCTTTGAAGCTGGCTGGAGAGAGAGTCATAATAAGAGCCTTGGATAAAGAAATAAAGTGCAGTGTGCAGTGCATCCATATATAATATATATATATATATATATATTATATATATATAATATATAATATATATATATATTATATATATATATATATATATATATATATATAATATATATATACTTGTGAAATTCTACTCGGCCAGCCTTTTTTGTAAATTTTAACTCTAGTATTTTTACTTTTTATTTTAAGGGAAAGCCTCAAGCTCTTTCTTTTCTGTTTTTTTTTCTTGCTTCTTTGCTCCTTTCCCATGTTTTTGGATAACTTTGTTTTCCCTTTTTGAATTATTTTTTTTCTTCATTTTTCTTTTTTTATTGGTGGATTATTTCAATTGGACTAGGGTCTAGAAGAACCTGAAGACCTTTCTTTTTCCTTTTTCGCCTTTTTTTCTTTGGTTTTGGGCTTGTTTAACTATTGGACTCTTTTTTATGTTGGAGCTAATATTGGCTACTCTATCAGCTGGATTGAAAGTCAAAAGACGAACTGAACTTTGGAAGCATAAAAATGAGCAGGAAACCAAAAACCCATTCGCATTTCTGCTTCTACCTCTCTCCCACCATCTGAAAGGACAACATTTAAATTCAGACAATGTTAAGCAAGATAAAGAACAAGAAAAAGTAAATTTACAGATGATGTATGCAAGGAATCCAAGATATTAAGATAAAACATTAGATGCTATTAGAACAAAAAATAGAGAACTGATGCAAAAGTGGAAAATATTAAACAAATGATGGGAAGTAATTGAGGAGAAGATTCCAAAAATTGAGGAAGAAGGAAAACAAAGAGAAGGCAGAAGATTGGAAATATTGACCACTGAGATTAACAGTGGTAGAAACAAGAAAAAAATGGGATGTTGAAGGTGGGGAGATGGAAAAGGTCAGACATTTATCTTAGATTCAGAAATATAGAAGAGGAAAAAAGGAGAAAATTTGGGCTGTGATTAATGATAGGAAAATGTTAGGCAGATTTCTGGAAATTACAGAAGGAAAAGATGATGGATGGAGTAGATGAGGTATATCGATTTATACAAGATATGCGTGAAAATAAATTACCAAAGGAAGTCATATTAGATTACAAAAAATCCATCAAACACAAATATTAGCAAGTGGTAAGTAGAGAAGAACAATGAAATATATAAGCAAAGAGATTCTGGTTTTAAAACAAATACCTAGAAGAGTGAGAGAGATAAGAAGAGCAATATCGATTCTGAACCAAACATGCTATGGAAAAATGAGTGAACTCCTATAGAATGGCTGACTACCAGCAAGGATTAATTCTTTACGTGGCAAGAGCCAAGACATAGATTGATTCATTGAAAAGCAGAACTTTTCTATGCCGAATTTTTTGGAAGAAAGAAGAGAGGAGGCAGAGAAAGAGGTCTCATTAATTGACGTTTCAGGAGGAACAACTGGAGATTGAAAAAGAGAAAGGAGTTTAGGTTGGACAGGTAGACAGTAAGAACAACGTGAAGTGAGAGCCACGAGAGCTGGTTAGACCTAAATTATAGAAGCATAATCATGGAAGAAAAAAAACTGATTCACAATGAATATAAATGACTTAACTCAGCCTGTTAAAAGAAGGAAAACCTTTTATAAATTAGAGAAATTAACATTTGATAATAATTTGCTTACAAAAGTATCATCATTAAAAAACAACAATGAGCAAATTGTTTAGTACAACCAAAAATTAGGGAAAATATTTACTTCTTGACTCAATGTAAGACAAAGAGGAGTGGTTCTCTACATTAAAGAGGATATTCAGCAAAACTCGATTTCACACGGATGAAACGGCAGAGTATTATGGTGGAAAATAAATGACAATAATAGAAAATAACTGCCTGATCTGCAATTTTATGCTCACGAATGATAAAACAAGAGAGTTTTAATAAAAAAAACTACATATGGAAATATTAAGACTGGAACTACGTTTAATATGAATTATGATGGGAGACTTTATGGGAATTGTGAGACAATAAATTGGACTATATACACAACAATAAACAACAATAGAAAGTTCTCCTATAAATCTTTTTTTTAAATGAAGATGAATTAACCTTAAAAGCATGATTTATTGGAGAGAAGAAACGTTAAAGCTAATACAAATATCTTTTTTTATTCTAATAGGCATTTATCATAGGTCCAGATTAGATATGATTTGGATTCTCAACAGAATTAATATCCATTATTCAAGAACAGTATTGAAATATAAGTACTTGGGCAAAGAACCCAAATAGTCCAATGACAATTAAATGGAACGGGACAAAAAAAAAGACTCGAGATGGACTTAAACAACACTAATTTTAAAGGGAAAAGACTTTATAGCAATGGATGGAGAAGGATTGGTTTTTTCTTTAAAACGAAAACAAAAAGAAGATACTTCAATACAAATGTTTTGGGATAGCAATGAAGGAATATGCTAGAAGGTTGATAATAGATTAATACTAGAAAAAAGAATATTTGGAAAAGACAACAGTCCAAGACCTTGGAAGAATGAAATTAAAAAGACTTGAAAACAAGAATTACAGAAAAATGCCACAGAAAACCAAGGTATTAAATTGAACTGGATGTAATTAAGCATAAAATGGAATTAATAGAGAAAGAAGAACTGGCACAGAAAATTGAGAATTTTAAACAGAATTATTTTGAAATGCAAATAACAGGTAGATGGATAGCATATAAACTGAGAAAGGAGAAAAGGAATCAAGAAAAATATTGAAACTAATAAATATCAAGGGCAAGTTTGTTGTGGTAGATAAAGGAGAAAAAGGAATTATTCGAGAGATTTCTATGGGCAAGCTAATATAAAAAAGAGAATATTGATGAGAAAAATTAACCCAAGTATTTAAGAATGTTAACTTAACCGAAGATACCTAAAAAA
>BHFT01020958.1:0-48439 GCA_004320025.1 Laticauda laticaudata
GAGCTACAACTTTAACAGAACTACAATGACGTGGGATAATACCCGAAGGAAGCTAAACAGCACAAATATATATATTTTCTGAGGTTTTCGTGAGTATTTGTTTGTGGATCTATATATATATATATATATATATGAGTTCCAAGCCATTTTAAATGCAGTCCTCCTAGATTCTGTTGTGAGGCTGAACAGTTTTATCTTCCCACCTATCTCTATCTATTATATCTATCTGTCTGTCTGTCTGTCTGTCTGTCTGTCTATCTATCTATCTATCTATCTATCTATCTATCTATCTATCTATCTATCTATCTATCTATCTATCTATCATATTTGGGGTCAGATGTAGCTCCCAGTAATGCTATTATTAACTTATAATTATTATTTTCCTTTTTTTCAATATCAATAGCAATGCACTTGACATGATACAAAGCATAATCATATTGGGAGGCACCTATACAGTAAGATTTTTATTGTATTTTCCCCTCTCTCTATTGCTTTCATCCTTATGCTATTATTGAACAGTCAAGTATAGCACTCTTCCATTTGCTCCGTGAACCCAATACCAAGCACACTGGTAAAGAGACACAAACAAACAAATGAAACAAACAAATGAAAGAATCAAGAGTGGGTTGATTAGAGACTCTCTCTCTCTCTGTGTCTCTCTCTCTCTCTTGTCTGTTAAATCAACCTACTCTTGCTTCTTTCATTTGTTTGTTTGTGTGTCTTTGCCAGTGTGCTTGGTATAGGGTTCATGGAGCAAATGGAAGAGTGCTGTTATTGACTGTTCAATAATAGCATTAGGATGAGAGCAATAGAGAGAGGGGAAAAGGCAATAAAAATCTTAATGTATAGATGCCTCCCAATATGATTATGCTTTGTGACATGTCAAGTGCGTTGCTGTTGATATTAAAAAAGGGAGTGAAAGAATAATTATAACTTCATAATGACATTACTGGCAGCTACATCTGATCCCAAATATTGATTTTATCATGTTTCTGTGTGACATAATTATGTCAACGCAATTAGGAGGCTAAAAGAGTGCTGGTTAGGGGATTATTGTTTTCTCTGAAGCTCTTTCACACTTGAAGCCTCGTCAAGGACAGAGGAAGTCAGCAAGAACTGTGTGCTTTTGTATAAAATAGAGCAGAGAATATAATTACTGCAATAACATTGTATAAGTAAGCTGGTTTTTAAATAGAATGGAGCTAGACATTATGCATAATATTAAAGAATTAAAGGTGATGGATTTTTCTGCATTAGGACATATGCAGACATGAAATAGGATAGAACATGGAATGTAGACTAAAATATAGAATTATGGAGTTGGAAGGACATTGGAGGTCTTCCAGTCAACCACCACCCTGTTTGAGTAGGAGACTCTAGTCTGTACCATTTCAGACAATTGGCTGTCCAGTATCTTTTTTTAAAAGCCTCCAGGGATGGAGCACCCAGAATTTCTGGAGACAAACTGTTCCACTGGTTGATTGCTCTCACCATTCGGAAATTTCTCCTAATTTTAGGTTGCTTCTCTCCTTCGTTAGCTTCCATCCATTGTTCCTTGTCTTGCTTTTAGGTGTCTTGGAAAAGAGATTGACCTCTCTTATTTGTGGCAGAGCCTCAAATATTGCAGCACTGCTATCATGTCATCCCTAGTCCTTCTTTTCATTAAGTTGAACATACCGAACTCCTGCAACTGTTGTTCTTCATATGTTTTAGCCTCGAGCTCTGTAATAATTTTTGTTGCTCTTCTCTACATTCTTTCCAGAGTCTCAACAGCTTTATATATATATATATATATATATATATATATTGTGATTCAATATTCCTTACTTAAGCTTTTAGTAAGGTCTTTAGCAATTACCCAGATCTTCGACAAACTTTAATCAAATTCATCTTGGACATCATTCATAAAGAACAAGAAACACCAGGTCTGTAATGTTCAGAATTATTAGAACCAATTAATGTATTTCTGTTATGTAAAATAACAAATTTTTATTCATAAAAAAGATATAGAAAATTCATTTCTGTTGTCTCAGTGGTGGTAGTCAGCGGTTCGCACTGGATTGGGTGAACTGGTAGCAAGGATTGGCATGGGTCGCCGAACCGGTAGTAAGTTCTGGCTGGGCCATGCCCCCGACTGGTCGCCAAGTTGCCACTGGCTTGCTTGACTCGACCCACCCGATGCTCGCTCACCCCGCCCACTTGATGCTGGCCCCTTAACGGTATTTCTTTTTTTTTTCCCCTCCTGACAATCAAGCTGTTCATACAATCAGCTGTGCTGGGACTCCTCTTGCTGAGGCCCAAGAAGGCAAAAAATAGAGTCAGGGGGTCAGCCCCTTACTCCATTTTTTGCCTTCCTTGAGCCTCAGAGGAGCCTTTCTGGAGCAAAACACCAGAGGCTCCTCTGAGACCAGGAAGGTCTCAAAATGAAGTGTGGAGGGGTTGCTGCGCGCCCCTCCCCTGCTCTCGTTTTTTTTTTCTTCTGAGTGTCAGAGGAGCCTTCTAGGAGCAACCCCCCCGAGACTCTTCTGAGGCCCAGAAGGTCCAAAAAATGCGTGGGTGGGCTAACTGCAAAAAGCAAAAAAAAGCCATGCCCATCCAGCCACATGGCCACACCCACCTAGCCATGCCCACAGAACCAATAGTAAATTTTTTTGAATCCCACCGCTGTGTTGTCTGCTCATGTATTCATATGTCCTTATCAGAAAGTCACAAAAAAAATGTTCACATAACTACGGGACATTGCAACTGTCATAAATATGAACCACTTGCAAAGCAACCAAATTCTGATCATATGACTAAAAAGATGCTGCAATGGTCATAAGAAGAGATTCAACCTGGAAAATTCCTCTTTGAAAGACTGTCACTCTTGTTAGTTGGTTACCTTGTCTTTAACGGGAACCTTGTTGTGGGAGCTCCATCACTTGAGACTTTCAAAAAGAAATTGGACTGTGTGGGGTCTCCTGCTTGGGCGCATGGTTGGACTAGATGACCTACAAGGTCCCTTCCAACTCTGATTGTCTGTTATCTGAATGAAAAATGGTCATAAGTCACTTTTTTTCAGTGCCCTTGTAACATCAAATGGTCATTAAATGAATGGCTCTAAGTCCAGAACTACTTATAAAAGAATAACTGGAAATAGATAGTGCCTTTCAATACTGTACACTTTGCAGTATGCATTAAAGTTTCCTAATGCTTGTATTTTTTTTTTACTTGCATCAGCCAAAGGAGAAGCTTTTGTCAGTTTTGATGTGATCATCAATCATGGTAAGAAGAAAAGATGGAGAGAAGGACACAGCACAGACACCTTGCTAAAAATGGAAAATTGGAGCATTTGTGGCTTTAATTCTACATATTTCCCTCATGCTTCACCATGTATTTCTGCTCTCAGGTATGTGGGCTAAATTTAGAAAAGATGAGAGGGGGTGCGCCTGGGAGAAACAGCTTGGAGAAAATACTGTCATGAGATAAAATCAATATAAAGTGAAAGAGAAGTCAAGGCGCTACAGGGGTAAGAGAATGTGAAGGCCAAAGTCAGTTGTTTTTTACCCTCTTTCTTTCTGTCTCTGGTGCTTATAGCATAATTCAAAAAGGGAAAGATCCAAGTAGCTTTTAGGACACCTATTTGCTAGAACTTGTTGTTAACATTCTAAGCAGTTCAGAGAATTGGTTGTTAGAAGAAATTACTGGCCTAATCCTGTAAGGAAGGCAGGAAGGAAACATTCTGGTGTTGCTTACAGAAACTACATCTCCATTAACCCTTATTACGTTCTTGGCAGGACTAGAGTTCCTGTCTTAGAAACATCTCTGGAGGTTTTTTTTCCTTCCTTTGCTGGTACTTTGCTTGTGTGGAATGACCATTTAAAGTTACAATGGCACTGAAAAAAGTGACTTATGACCATTTTTCACACTTACAACTGTTGCAGCATTCCCACAGTCATGAGAGGCCAGGCAAGGAGATGCGTGCTCCAGTGTGAGTGATATTGAGTTGGCCACGCCCAGCCAATAACATGACAACCAAGCCACACCCACCAACTAAGCCATGCCCACAGAACCAGTTGTTAAAAAATTTGAATCCCACCCCTGCTTTCCTCCCAAGTCAACCCTTAACTCTTCCCTTCTCCTGGCAGCTCTGTACATGTGCACATTGGGAACAGGCTTCAGCTCTTCTTCTGTCCCACTGACCTCTGACTCCAAAGGCAGCTGATAACTGTTGGGCGGCCCTGGCCCATCTCTGCCTCTGACACAGAACCATAATCAGAGCCTTCCCCAGACTCCAGGACTGGCCCATGTTCTTTCCCAACCTCCTCACTGTCTGATTCTGCTGCCAGGTCTGCTGGCAGGCCACAACAAAACCATGATAACTAAGTTAACTTACCTGGCATAACCATATCACAAGGATTTTAACACATCAAAGATGCAGCAAAGAACCAGCTGGCTGCTGGCAGGCCACAGCAACAACCAAGAGAGAAAGGAAGTGGGATGATAGAAATAATTAGCAGAGAAAGAGAGAGGGGGTGGGGTGGGGGGGAGGGACAGAAAAAGAAAGAGTTGCATGTTCAAAAGAAAAAAGGAAAATTTATTTTGAAGCAAAATAAGGGTAGATGGATACACAGGGATTTCAGATGATGTTTTGAACTAATATCTCACATCATCTTGTGAAAGTGTATGGAGTCCAAGTAGCCATGTGTTAATTAATTCCAATTGACTCAGTCTGTCAATTTAGAGCAGATAAATGAATATTGATTTCATTATTACTACATCAGCCGCTGCGTCAGCATTTCTCTGAACCTTTATATTTGAGGGCTTGGGATTTTATTAGTGCAGTAGCATCAATCAAAACTGTTCAGCTCCCAGAATCAAAGAGGAAGTCATTCAACCCTGGAATGGAGATAGGAGAAGAGAGACGGATTTCACCTAGTTGAATGTTGCTATCCATTCAGTGCATCCACCAATTGGCCTCACAGCTTGCAAACCTTTTAAATAAAAAAACACAAATTTGCATGCACATACACGTTAGAACAATGTTTCTCAGCTTTAATCAAGTTTTATGAAGTGCAGACTTCAGCTCCCAGAATTCCCCAGCTAGCATTGGTTGAGGTACATGGCCTTAAGAATGTGGTTGAAAATATTTGAAGCACAGTAGAACATTCTTTCCTCTAAGTTTGTTTTCTTAGAAAGTTATGTATGCCCCACATCACTGGATTAGGGCCTATGTGTGAATTTATAAACTTTTTTTTTTTAATAGAATAAAAGAGTTGGAAGGGATCTTGTAGGTCTTCTAGTTCCTTTCAGATAAAAGGTTGTCCATTTATCTTCCTGAAAATCTCCAGTGTTGCAGCACCCACAACTTCTGAAGTCATGTAGTTTCACTGATTAATTGTTCTCACGGTCCGGAAGTTTCTCCTTAGTTCTAGGTTGATTCATTTCCCTAAAATGGCTAATGTGCACTTTTAAGTAATGACTAGTCTGTATTCTAATCATGCCAACTAATTAATAATATGCACAGATATTCCATTTGGGGCTTCATCATCAAATGTTTCTCTTAAATCCTTCCACACAGGTGACCTCCGCTGAAACATGGGATAATTAACGAGAGAAAAAGAAATCTCTCTCTGTCTCTCTTTTATTTTCTTTCTCTCTCCCTTCCTCTCTGTTAATATTTTATAAGCTACTGGGGAGCAAGACTGAAGGGAATAATATCAAAATAGAAAACATAGTGTGTGAGTAGTGGGAAGCAGTGTGTTAAAATTAACCGTTGATTAATGAATTTTCACCAGAAGATTCAGTTTCAAGCTCCATTTGTTCATGCAACTCAGTGGGTGATTTGGGGGATCAGTCATTTTCTCAGAGTTGGGGCATAATAAAAGGGAGACTGAGGAAGAGGAAGGGGGAAGGAAGGAGAGAAGAAGGGAGGAAGGAAGGAAGGAAGGAAGGAAGGAAGGAAGGAAGGAAGGAAGGAAGGAAGGAAGGAAGGAAGGAAGGAAAGGAGAAGCAACAAAGATGATTAGGGGACATATAAAGAATGGTTGCTGGAGCTGGGTATGTCTAGTTTGATGAAAAGAAGAATTAGGGGTGACATGATAGCAGTCTTTCAATATCTCAGGGTCTGAGAAGGGAGAGTCAAGCTATTCTCCAAAGCACCTGAGGGCAGGACAAGAAGCAATGGGTGGAAACTAATCAAGAAGAAAAGCAACTTAGAACTAAGGAGAAATTTCCTGACAGTGAGAACAATTACTCAGTGGAACAACTTGCCTCCAGAGGCTGTGAATGCTCCAGCACTGGTGGTTTTTAAGAAGAGATTGGATAACCATTTGTCTGAAGTGATGTAGGGTTTCCTGCCTAAGCAGGGGGTTGGAATAGAAGACCTGCAAGGTCCCTTCTATCTCTATTATTCTATTCTATACTCCCTCACCCATCCTGACAAAAATGACCATCCTTTTTCTGCTTCAATTATTTTCTATTGCAATGCAGGCATCAATTGTCAGTCTGCAAGCACCTCCTCCAAAAAGTTTATTTTCCAAAACTCCCATCAGAGTCAACAGAAATAATAACAATTTAAAAAGACACATTAAGGCTGAAAAAATTAAATACTGGAAGGGAGTAACTTTTGCAAGCTTTGGTAGTTTAGCAACATGACACCAGAAGGAGAATTTGCAAACTGATTGTTGCATCCTTTGATAACTCAGACATATTCCCACGCAAGCCTATACGTTATTTAGAAACACTGAGCTAAATTGTCTCATTTTGGGGATCACTCACCAGCTTATTCTGGAGAAAGAATATTACAGGACACTCAGTACTTTTCTGATAGAATTTATTTACGTTTTTGTGTGAACATCTCCATGCATTTCAGGCATGCTTGCAAATTTTATTCAAGGTCAACTGTAACAGCAGGCTGGCATGACTACGGATTCACTCTGCTGCCCTGTGCATAGGTTTTGCATTCTTGCCTATGTTTTGCATGATGTTTCCAAGACAAAAACCTGCATTTCCTCAGATAAACTTGAGGTAGAAGATAGTTGCACAGCTTGAATGATTCAGCTGTACAAATTTAAAATAAGGACATGCTTTGTGTATCTGACCAAACAATGTGGGATTAGAAATTCCCCATGAAAGGGTTTTATCCAGGGGTGGGATTCAATTTTTTAAACAACTGGTTCTGTGGGCATGGCTTAGTTGGTGGGTGTGGCTTGGTTGTCATGTTATTGGCTAGGCGTGGCCAACTCAACATCACTCACATAGAGGAACACATATTCTCACCTGGCCTCTCATGACTGTGGGGATGCTGCAACAGTCATAAGTGTGAAAAATGGTCATAAGTCACTTTTTTCAGTGCCATTGTAACTTTAAATGGTCATTCCACACAAGCAAAGTACCAGCAAAGGAAGGAAAAAAAACCTCCAGAGATGTTTCTAAGACAGGAACTCTAGTCCTGCCAAGAACGTAATAAGGGTTAACGGAGAGGCAGTTTCGGTAATTAACACCAGAATGTTTCCTTCCTGCCTTCCTTACAGGATTAGGCCAGTAATTTTTTCAAACAACAGGTTCTCTAAACTGCTTAGAATGTTAACAACCGGTTTAGTGAATAGATGCGAACTGGTAGAATCCCACCCTTGGTTTTATCTTTCTATATAAAGGCTAATTTTTTCCACAAATGTACACCCAGTAATTACAAGAAAATAATTGTTCTGACTTAGGCTTCCCCAACAGCACGAAACTGACTCCTCATCCCAATAAACCCCTTTGAATTTAGTTTACAGTGAATTCCTCTCCAGCAAAGTCCAGGCCAACAGTCTTTCAAGATATTCCACAATTACAGACCTTTATCAAGCTTGGAGAGTTGCCAGGCCAATATCTTTCAGATGCCACATTGTAGCAGACAATAATTGGCATGGAATGCAGGAACAGATCTTCACCCAAATGAACTAATTGTCTCCTGCAAAATCCCATTCCCCTTTTGCTCCTCTTTTATTCTTTCTGGGAAGGGCCATTCAACATCCACCTGTGGCTTTACTCCCAAGTTGACCCTTGTTCTTTAGCTGTTCCCTTCTTCTGGCAACTCTGGGAACAGGCTCCAGCTGTTCTTCTGCCCCACTAATCTCCAACTCTGAAGGCAGCTGATAATTGTCAGGTGGCCCTGGCCCCACCTCTGCCTCCAACGTCAGAGCCTTCCCCAGTCTCCAGGAATGGCCTATGTTCCTCCCCAACTTCCTTACTGTCCGAATATGTTGTGGCAGGCCACAACAATAATACTTTCCCCCCCTTTGTCTGGCTCCTTCTGGTTCAGGTAGTCTTCAACAAACGACCACAACTGAGCCCCAAACTTCATAAATATGATGTCAGTCCCCATCTATCTTGAATTGGATTTGGGGCTGCCACAAGGGAGGATGGGTAACCAGGGGAATGAGAGTGAAGTAAGAAGGGAGGATAGCCATAACAAGATTCTTTCGCCAGAGCTCAAGGCCAAGTCACTGGAGTTTGGAGGGGCGTCATGCCCCTGTCAGAGTCTTAATCCAAGCTGACAAGGAGCGGGAGAGTGACTCCATTGGCTGTGGAGGAGGCTGGGGAAGGGCAAAATCTGGCTGGGCAGAGCAGGGAAGAGATAGAACAAGGGAGAGAGGGTTCAGAGGAAGAACCAGGCCCACCCCCTCTTCATCCTAGGGCATGCAGGGAGGAATGGAGAAGAGAGTAATGTGGGTTGTGTGGCTTACGGGAGAAGAAAGGGCCATGATTCCCTTCATTAGCCACACCTGGGAATGAAGAGTTTAAAAGAGATGCATGCTGAGTGTGGCAACTGCTGGAGCAAATGTGAGTATAACTTGTGCTGACTTTAGTTATTTGTGTTCCTGGTGTCTTCCCAGCCATGTGGAGTTTATTGCCATGCCTTAAAATCTGAAATTCTTGCTCCTGCCTTATCAAATTAATTACCTCAGTTTGACTTGATTTGACTTAAAGTTTTTGTTGACCATGTTTTGGACTTAATTCTCTGCGGTCAAAGGCTGTTCCTGGGAGAGTTTTCCTCTGAAGGTAACCTGGACATTGGGGACAAAGTTGGAGATAATAAAGGAACTTTTTTTTTGATTATCTGACTGTATTGCCTTTGTGCCACATCCCTTTGAGTCATCATAGAGGTGAGTGACTGGACTTCAGAATGGATGTGGATTGGAGAGTGTGACTTGAGGGTCATCAGTAAGGGGGTTGGATGTGAGTTTAATTTAATAGAGGGAAACACGGGAATTCAGATTCGGATTTTCCTAGATGTGCCAACATGACTTCTCTAATAAATTCTTACTTGGGTGGACTTTGTCCCTGAGTTCTGAATTTGGGGTGGAAAGTTTGGTTGGAATGCTGACATATGAGTCTGAAATTTGATCACGTGGCCATGAGGTTTGCTGCAATAGTCGTAAGTGTAAAAAATGGTCATGTCATTTTTTTTCAGTGCCATTGTAACTTCAGTCACTAAATGGACTGTTGTAAGTCCAGGACTACCTGCAGTTTCAGGTGCTTTCCTCCTTTATTTTCTCTCTGTTTTTCTCTCCCTGCCTCCCTCCCATAAACCAAGTGTCCTAAACTCTTCTTAATGGAAGAACAACAGAAGTACCATATTTTTCAGAGTATAAGACGCTCCAGAGTATAAGACACACCTTAGTTTTTGGGGAGGAAAATAAGGGCAAAAAAAATATGCCTCTGCCTTCCAGCATCCATTGGTATTCATCTGGCTAGTGTCCTGTCAGTGTGTGAGAGAGTTGAGGGCTGTCTGGTAACTGAAAGAGCATTTGCTGTGTGAGCACAAAGGAGACAGCAAGAAGCCTGGGCATGGCTTAGCTCAACTGTTCTGTAGTAAAGCTGCATGCTGCTCTGAAACTGAAACTGAACCTCCTCTCCTCTGCTTATGTTTTACTTGTACTTACTACCACATTGGAAAACCTGCTTTTGGTATTGTATATTTACTTCATGTGTTATATTATATGCAAAGAGAAGTTATTGAATCCTACTGAATCAGTTATTTGTGCGTGCTCTCTGGATGTGATTGCTACTGCAAACTCTGAGACGTCCTTGCAGCGAATAGCAAACAGCCAGGTCATGGCAGCCTGATTCACCAGGAGCAGCTGATTGGCAGGTCGACCACCCTCCCAGAATACCCCCAATCAGCTGTTCCAGGCTGCAGGGATAGTCACAGACCATCATCACCTCATGTTTTTGGCCTCATGGGCAGGACTACATTCAGTATATAAGACACACCCAAATTTTCACCGTCTTTTAGGAAGGGAAAAGTGTGCCTTATACTCCAAAAAATATGATAAACCAACAGAGATTCAGCTTGATTCAAAGAGAAATCAAAAGAATCACCTGTTCTAAAACATAGTTGTATTCATATACTGAACTATACTGAGTATAATTATACTCAGTTATACTTGGTTTTAGACTACAGTGGTGTGGATGGATTGAGGTCCACAGGATTCATCCCGACTCTCCCATGAAAAGAAGACATCCACAAAGGTCTCCACCCCAGCCTAGTGGGCCTAGGCTTCCCCACTGACTATAAAATTAATTGTAAAGTATGTTTTGATTTGGGCAAGATTACTGCAACCCTGAAGCTGGCCTGACTGAACTTATTGTAGGAAGTTAGCACCCAACCCTCCCTTAGAAAACTGAAATATCCTAGGAAATATTAAAAAGGCAAAATATTTCCTCTAAAAAGAGTAGAAACTCAAGAGCAGAAACACCTCAGAACTAGAAGCTCACCCTCACCTATGTTAATGGGTGGGCCATTAAGGCCTGGGTCAGAATAGTTTATATAACAAAGATCGCCAGGTAAAGCTATAGCAATTGCTCAAAAGCCCTTTCAGTCTATCATCATCCAGCCTGGAACTCAGGACAACCTACAGAGTTTCTACTGCATGGCCCCATGGGAGTCTGACAACCAATCAGAATACAAGCTCAAATTCAAATCCCAGCAGAGGGCGTAAAACTGAGCACTTTCAGCCCTGCTCCTTCTTCTTGCCCTTCTCTCTTCACCTTGGAGTATGCAATCATCCTTTTCACTTTGGAGCTCCAAGCCATGTGATCCTGTCCACCATTAAACCATCTTTCCTAACAGCCTCCATGTTTCCAGTGTCTTTTTCCCCACTTGGAACTAAACCCAGAAGGATATTTCTTCCAACACCATATTGGAGCTTCAGTGCTGGAACTGAGGGATAGGATAGGAAAGAGGGATTAGAGATAGCTGGGGTTGTATAGTCAAAATAAAATACTTTTATTTTATTTTATTTATAAGGATGTTCTCGCATCTGGCCTGAGGAAGGAGTGATGTCACCAAACCACCAGACAGTGCCTTGATTGGACTATGTGACTGATTGTTTGGGATTGGGAGAAAAAACTTTTAATTAGGTGAAAATCAAGGGACTCTTCAGAGTTGATTTTCACCAGTTATGTGCCAATATGATATTTCCAATAAAACTATTCTTTGAGGAATCTGCCTGCCTCAGAGTTTTTGTTTACAATGGATCTATTATTTGGACCCCTGACATTTGCATCTTATTGAGGGGCTATTACAGAGAAGGGGGGCTCAGCCTGTTCTCTAAAGCATCCAACAAAAAAAATAATAAGTAATAGATAGAAACATATCAAGGAAAGATCCAATCTAGAACCGACGAGATATTTCCATGCAGTGAGAACAATCAACCAGTGGAACAGCTTGATTCCAGAAGTTGTGGGTGTTCCATCACTGGACTAAAAGACCTGGAAGTTCCCTTCCATCTGTGTTATTCTGATTGGCATGTGAGTATTAGATTGGATTCACATATGTTGAACTAAGTGGCAGCAAAGACAATGTTAAGATTTCAATCCACCAAAATATAGTCAAGGAAATGCTTTCCTTTCCTCAGGTCATGGGATAAAACACAGGTCTAGAAACAGCACAAATCCAGCCACATGTCAAAGTGACTTGAGTGCAGGTGGATACACAAGTTTGCTGGCTTTTTAGCTGAAGGGCAGAAGACAAACCTGGACCAAAACAGTTATCAAACATCCAGCTGTATCTTTGGGAGGTGACTTTTCCAGTCATCTCAGGAGTGTTCTATAATCATCATACCACCTCCCCTTGCATTTGAAATTGGCACCACAACATTTAATATTTGTATAGCACTTCAACACACATTGTAGACATGCAGAGTTGTGTAACAATGTGAAATAATCCCTACATTGTTAAGAGCATTAAGAAACTTCAAAGATTTGCAATTGCAAAAAAGAAACATGTAGTTACCCTAATGGCTATACACTTTGGGGAGAAGTCACACGTTCTAGTGAAGAAAGCATTGGCTTTAGTGTCTAGCATCCTGCAGCTGACTTAGAAAACACTAAAAATATCTAAAAGCTGAAGAAATGCAGCTCAAGATTCTACCCTGTTTCCCTGAAAATATGACCTACCCTGAAAGTAAGTCATAGCTTGATTTTTACACATGAGCCCAATATATGCCCTACCCCCCAAATAAGCCCTAATTAAGATCCCGCCCACTCCAGACTGCACAGATAAATATTAAGCTAGGGTGGGGATGGGCGTGTGTGTAGAGCAGCCCTACTACTTACCTTTGGACAGTTGTAGTCAGGCCTCACACATCCCGACACCTGCCTGACCGGCCCATTTCTTCTGCAGCTGGCAAGGCTGGCAAGACTTTCCTGAAGGCCTCTGTAGCTGATAACAAAGCTCTGGATCGATCCTGAGCTCTGTTATCAGCTGTGGAGGCCTTCAGGAAAGCCTTGCCGGCCACAGAAGAAAAATTTCCTGAAGGCCTCTGACAGCAAAAAGGAGGCAAGGGGTGATGTTGGTCAGTGGGGTAAGTCAATAGATGACATCTCCTGAAAATAAGACCTGGTGCCTTTTTTGGTGGCAAAATATAATATAAATATAAAACAGGATCTTATTTTCAAGGAAACACGGTAGTTTATAGAACCTATCTAGTAACCTGAGATGGACCAAAGAAGTTTCCAAGAGATCAGGGGTCTCCAACCTTGGCAACTTTAAGACTTCTGGACTTCAGCTCCTAGAATTCCTCAGCCAGCATAGCTTACTCTCTTGTAATCCCTTCCTCTGCACTCTCTCCTCTTTGGAGAGGATAAGAGAAAAAGAAACAGACATGGCTGGCTGAGGAATTCTGGGAGTTGAAGTCCACAAGTCTTAAAGTTGCCACAGTTGAAGACCCCTGCAATAGATCATCTTCAGCAAATATGACAAATATATCATCTTGACCTTAAGCCCCTGTCACACAGCACCAACGGATGGAAAGAGGATATAAAATGGAGAGAAACACTTGCCATCCGTTGGGCCTTGGTTAACGCGATGCTACCATTCTGTACTCACTGCGTCTGTTTTTTCATCCTCTCTATCCATCCAGCATCCGTCGACTGACATTTCATCCACTCAAAAAGTTTTGAGCTGCAACAAACTTTTTGAGCAGAAAATGTATCCAACGCGTCCATTCTGCATACACTAGGCATATGGGGAACATCCGTTCTACATCCGTTGTCATCAGTTTACCGTCCGCTAATATCCGCTAGGCATCCGCTGGGCATCTGCACAACTCAAATCCGCGCCAGCAGAAAACGGACACAGGGAGGAAGCGAAACAAGAGCAGAACGGACACAAAGCATTAGTAGCACGGACGGAGAAAGGATGAAAGCGGATGCAGCTCGCATACAAAGCATTAAAACAGAAAAAACGTTCGCAGAGGGGACGTATCTCGGATATTTAGGATGTCTACAGGATGTCTCGAGGATGCAAAAGGACACCTAGCGGAAAACCTATATTGCCTATAAAAAGGGGAGGAACTCACCTGGATCTCACTTTCAGTCCCAGCAGCCCTGCGGTGCAGACCTCTTCAGCCTTCATCTGGCTCTAGCTCTTCACAGCATCCAGTCATCTCCACCATGGATCTCACACACTCCTTTTTGGTAGCCACTATCATTCTACAACAGTGCGAAGCCAATCTACAGGCTCTTTCACCTTTTCTACGGAAGAAAAAGGGAGGTGGCCAAGAAGTGTCTGCGTCCGAAGATGGATCGCCAGAAGAGCAGAGTATGGAGTGCATCAAAGCTGATGTTGGAGCTGAGGAACGAAGACCCTGGTGCATTCCAGAACTTCATGAGGATGCCTCCAGCCATGTTTGATGAAGTTGTGCAGCGCCTGACACCCAGGTTGACCAAGCAGAGCACCAACTTTCGGCCCAGCCTGGACCCTGGGCTCAAGGTGGCACTGACTCTGTGCCACCTGGCCTCAGGACCACCTACAGGAGCATGTAGTACAGCTGGAGGGTGCCACACAACACCATCAGCACTGGTGTCAGAGAAGTGGTGCAAGGCCATCATCGAGAGATACCTGGGAGGAGGCTCCTCCAGTGCCCTCCATGAAGAAGCTGGAAAGAAGTTAGAGCAGTGGTATCAGAAAGTGGAACTTCCCACACGGTTGGAGCCATAGATGGCAAGCACCATGGCCTGCAAAGCTCCAGCCAAGTCAAGCGGTCCACGTATTTCAACTACAAGGGCTTTCCTTCAGCCATCATACCCTTCGCCATGCATCGATTGCTGACTACAAGTTCATGTACATCGATGCTTCAGGCAATGGGTCAGCTCAGATGCCCAGGTATACACCGCCAGTCACCTCAAGGAGGGGCTGGAACGGAACCATTCCATGGGCTTCCCAGATCCAGACCCCTTGCCCAATGACACACAATATGTGCCCTACTTCATTGTTGGATGATGCTTCTCCCCCTCAGAACCTACCTCATGAAGCCCTAAAACTTCCAATGCCTCAGCGTGACGAGAGGACTTCAACTACGCTGTCCAGGGCAGGCGTGTGGTGGAGAACGCCTTGGCATCCTGGCCGCAACAGGTTCCAGTACTTCTCACCACATGCACACCACCCACAGACCATGGAGGAGGAATTGTGGAAGCTCTGCTGCATCTGCCCACAATCTCATGCGCACCCTAGCCAGTGTTGGCAGAACAGGTCATGGACTTCCAACAAAGGCAATGGGGACATGGAGAACTGGTGAATGGAGGCAAGTGCGAAACCTGATAGACACTGTGGATGTCAAGGCCCCAACAGTGCCCACGTGAACGGGAAAGAAGTAGCGCAACCCGTCCCCTGAACACTGCTGCAACTCCGCAGCTGGCGTAAAACATGGAGGCAAGACAGGATGGTAGATGCTTAATGGATGCTTCCTTCAGCTGTCTCATCCCACTGAGTGAGATTGGGCCATGTATGTTGAGTGCCCTACAATGACAGGGCATTTAATAAAGAGTTGTTTTTATGTTGAAATGTGTGGATCAATGATTACATTGATATTGATAATCAAAGGGCCAAAGGTGGTGGCACTGGGAGGGTGGACCATACAGTCCCACTATAACTTGCACTGGCAGGTTTATTTCTATCCCACGCTATTACCCCATCCCACAAGTATCTAACCCTCCCACAGCTATTACCCCATCCCACAAGTATCCTAAAACCCATCCCAAAGGTATCCCTGCACATTCCCAAAGGTATTCTGCCCATCCCAGCTATTACCCATTCCAAAGGTATCCCCTGCCATACCCACAGCTATTACCCATCCAATAGGTATCCTGCCCACCACAAGCTAATTACCATACCATCCCAGCCAGCATGCAAATAAACTGACCCAAGTGGTCTCAACAAGCAAATATAAAACCAAACAGGTCTCAAATCAACCAGTCCTCTGGCACCTTTTTCTTAGTCACTCTGAGGCGTGCCCAGTCTAGGTGAAGGGTCAGTTGCTTGATGGAGGTGGGGCTGCTGCTGAGTGCGTCGTCTGAGGCGTCATTGGGGGCCTGGCCCAAGAGGACAACAGGGGACGGTGTGTGGAGGAAGGTCCTCAGAGAGGCTGGCTTCAGTCTGTGATGTGATGAGCCCCTTCTCAGGACATGGGGTGTCAGCCCAGTACCAGATGACAGATATTCTGAGGCCGGGCTTGGCTGTGGGGTAGAAGGAAGGAGCCAGTTGTAAGTGGATGTCTGGTTTCTGCAGGTGAGCGAGGTGAGGCGTGGGTGGCATCTGTGGCATGGGTGGCAATCTGTTGTGTGCGTGCATCTGTGGTGTGGGTGGTTATCAAAGAGGCGTCAGTGGCATCGGTGGCATCGGTGGCCTCAGTGGCATTGGTGGCACCAGTGGCATATGTGTACCTGTGCCTGGACTGGAGGGCTGCCTGGTGCTGCTGGAACTCCTGTAGCCATATGCCTTGGTAAGGTGAGGGCCTGTGAAAGCCTTGGAAGGGCAGGGGACATCACTGGGGTGGAGGAGCAGACCTGGCTGGTGGGGCACGTTCAGCTGGGTCTGAGGGTTGTGAAGAAGACCGGTGATCCTGTCCTTGGATCACCTGGTACTGTGATTTGGACATGTCATGAGGTCTGGTTGACATAGTTGAGGAGGGCTTGGCAGTTGGAGGATGGGACGTTCGGTGTGTACCAGCTGAGAGAAGGAGATCTACGCTGTTTCTGATGGTGTCCTGGATCTCCAGCAGACAGGTGTGTTCCTGCCCCTCCGGTCTAGCTCTCTTGCCTGCTTTCTGTGAGGTGGGAGCTGGGGGTGGGATGTGGGTTGGTCTCTGATGCAGTGCCTCTCCTTGCTCCACTGTGCGTCTGGGGCCTCCAACACGCTCCGCCACGCGGGAGTGCAGCTGTTGGGGGTGTCTGTCCGTCATGGCACGCTCTACAGATACCTGCTGGACACAGAGCTGAACTCCTTGGCCAGAAAGAGGACTGGCTCTCTGCGGGCTGTCTGAGGAGAGGGTTTTCAGGAGGGGCTGCTCCTCGGTGGTTGGATTCACCTCCAAGAAAGCTGCACTTGGGCCCTGCACATAGGTCTCTCGGTCTGTTAAGCTTGACTGAGTCTGGCCAGATTTTTTGAGGTGCAGCTTCCCCGACGCAGGTTGCATGTGCTTCCAACAGCCGAGGAGCACTTCGCGAAGTGTAGCCCAGGCTCTCCGCTTCTCTCTCCAAGCAGCCCTGCTTCCTTTTGGTGTCTTCGATAAGAGCTTGTGTCCCATTCCGCAAAGAATACTCATCTCCTCCCTCGCCATTCCAGCCACCTCATCCTCAATGTTCCTCTTTGCGATGGCCGTAACTGCCTCCTCTCCATTCTCGTTCTACAGTGAGGATGCGTCCGTCTCTCTCATTGCGCGTCGGGCCTCGGGCCTATCGGAGAGGGTATGCACTTCCAGAGTCGGTAGGGGTCCGGCTCTCCTTACTATCACCACCCAGTCATTTCCGCTATCACAAGGCGTGAGTAGCAATGCACGAGCAAGGCTAGATGACTTTCAAGAGCACGGACTTACGCGGACATCCCAGCAGGAAGCACGGAGCAACTCAGACAATGCGACCAGAGGTGCCAGAGACATGGCAGCACCAGCCAGGACCAGCTGACGGGAAGGAGCAACCACGCAGAGCTATAGCACAGCGATATATGAAAGCACACACCAGGAGAGTAGCAGACAGAGAGCAGTGAAGACCAGGAGACCATGGAGCAGCCAGATAGTAGTATATACCAGCAGAGATAGCTATGCGCAGTGAGCACCCAGCAGACCGCGCGAGAGCAGGCCCAGCTAGAGTATGTGACCACCAGCACCAGCCACGCAGTCACGTAGCGAACACATGCACTCAGGGAGGGGGCGCAGCACTCAGCCAGACCATAGCCTCCAGCATCAAGAAGAGTCAGCCCCCAGGAGAAGCCCCTAGCAGAAAAGACAGGGCCAGGGGGTGGGATGGTGGCCCATGTCCCTCCTTGCCAGGGCGTGCAGCAGATGCCACAGGCTTGTGCTCTTCTTGACCATCCGGTTTGTTGCTGGCTGGCTTGGGCGTGGATTTGACGCTAAGTGCTCGGCTGGCAGGACAGATGCTCTTTCTGAGATGGTCGACCTCTGCTTGCGAGTTGCTTCCCTTTATATCACGGGGGCTGTAGCGCAAGATCCTCCTCAGCTGCGTCAGTGCACTCGCGCATTCGCTAGGCATTTGCGGCATCTATAGGCACTGCTGGCTTCCGCCTGCAGTTGATCTTGGGAGTTTCATCAAACGACTCTGCTAGGCTGCCCTCTGCATGTTCATCTTGCAGCTCTGGTCCTATCCACTGCGCGTCTGCTTAGCTTGCTCCCCCCGAGTACGCCCAGCGGATGTCATGGCCCTCCGATGCCACTCGCCATTCTGCTAGGCTTCGTGGAGATCCATTTTACATCCTGGCTACATCCTCCCCCCGTCTCGTTCCTTCGCGTTGCTGTCCCGCTCTGCTTATGCAATTCAGGGCACTTTGTGACAGGAGCGGAATTAACAACGGATGGCAACATTTTCTCGTCCGCTGTGTCCTTTTTACAAACGTTTTGCATCCATCGGCCAATGTGACAGGCCCTTTACAATGATGTCTTAATCAGACTCCGAGGGAACTGCAGCCTAGTTTTAGCCATAATAGGGCAGTAGATATTGAATAAGGAAATTGCAATATGATTTTTAGAGATGTTGATTGAATTGTTTCGAAGCTGGAAGATCCCTTATAGATTCCTAGCTGTCACCCTAAGGCATCACAGCTAAACTTCAGCTTTAAATAGCTTAATGGCTGATGGGACATATTTATTTTCAGATTGACCTGCAAATTTAGCAAATGCAAGGGAGGCTTTGGGAGTTCTTCCAAACAGCAACCTTACTTGAATAGATCAGTGGGTAGAAGACTGAAAATAGGCACTCTAGATATTTAAAGGATTTAAATTTCTTGATCAGTTTGCTATTAATCATCTATCTAATTGGAGCCATAAAGTGTTGCCTAGAGAATGCCAGTAATTTCGCTTTAGAATACTTTATTTCAAGGCATTCTCAGGAGTACTAAAGTCATCTTTGAAGCTCCACAAGGGTTATAGATAGTATGGCTACATTGTCAGTATAAAGAATAACAGAGGCTGGGTAGTGAACAAGTGTGGGAGAATGGAATTTTACTTGGAAAACATTTCGAGTTATTCAGAAGAAGAGTAACTACACAGTTTTCTCTGTCATCTTACTGACACTTAGTAGTTATCCAGAATTTTGCAATCCTCATATCCTATCCTATCCATAAGGGAAAAAAAATAAATGAAAAGGGAGGAGGAAAAAAAATACAGAACAGGGCATTATTTGTCCTTTCATGAGTCACAAAAACATCTGAATTCAATAGCTGTCAGAGGCGGTTAACACGTTTCCAAATTAGGACTAAATTTTGCTCCTTCCTTTAAACTAAATTGATGCTCCAGCTCTAGGGCTGTGGTGTACTTCTGTCTTTTGATGAGAGAAAAACAAGGAGTAGAGCATTTAATGCTGCTACTGCCATGTGTCCATCCATTCCATGCTGCGCTAATCCAGCACTGACTGCGTTCTTTCTTCACCACAGGAAGTGCTTTTTAAAAAGTCTTTAAGTGCTGTTGAGAGCAAAAGGGTAAATGGCTTTGGAACAACTTTGAAGAGTGAGTGAGTGAGAGAGAGAGAGAGAGATGAAGGGAGGGAGAGGGAGAGGGAGAGAGAGAGAGAATAGTAGGTGTCAAACAAGGTAGTTCTTGTTGGGATTCAAGGCAAGTTGCATTGGTTAAAAGAAAATATAACTATTTTCCAGCCACTGGGATAAGAGTTCCTTTTACCCATCATGTCACTCATCATAAACAGAATGGGACAAGTCACCACAGCCAACTCGCCACAGTCAACTCACCACAGCCAACTCATTGTGGGACAACTTGCTATGGAAAATTCAACTCGTCAATTTAATTATTTAAGATTATTTTTAAAAAAACAAATTTTAATTTTTGTCATTCACATTTCATTTTCTCCCTCCTTTCTTTAATGATCTGATTCCTTGATATTAGTGTAATTTTTTCTTTCTTTCTTTCTTTCTTTCTTTCTTTCTTTCTTTCTTTCTTTCTTTCTTTCTTTCTTTCTTTCATNGCTGTGAGCATGCGCCTGTAAATCGTCATCAGCACGCTGCATGCAGAGAAGCAGCCTTTGAAACAGCCCTCTTTTCTTGCTTTTTTAACTACAGCTGTCCCTCATTCGGCAGCTGAAGTTGAAAAATCAGGAAATAAAGATCAGGTAAGAACCCGGGTGGGCGGATGGGTAAAAACATCAGAGACATAGAACTGGTTCTATGTCTGCTGCTCTTCACAGCTATTGGTTCTACAGAGGTGGACAGAACTGGTAGAAATCCACCCCTTCATGTAAACATATCAGTATAAACATGTATAAGTATATACGTAATAAATGAGTACAAATAAATGGGAACAGTAGAACAGGAACGGTAGGCATGCTGGTGCACTTATGCATGCCCCCTTACAGACTTCTTACGAATGGAGTGAGGTCCATGGTAGACAGTTTGAGGTCAAAGATTTGGGGGGTTGAGGATGTAACAACAGAGTCAGGTAGTGAGTTCCAGGCATTGACCACTTGGTTGCTGAAGTCGTATTTTCTGCAATCGAGTTTGGAGTGATTTACTTTCAGTTTGTATCTATTCTTTGCCCATGTGTTATTGTGGTTGAAGCTGAAGCAGTCATTGACAGGTAGGACTTGTCGAGTGAGGTGGCCATGGTGAGTTGTCCCACATGCCCGCAACAAGTTGGTTGCAATGAGTTGTCACAAATCCCATCCTAAAGGCTATGTATTGCAATGGCTCCTCCTACCATCTTAATATTAGACAGGCTTTTCCCTTTTATACAATCAGTTAAAGTAGTAGGTGGAGATAGCTACCTAGTGAAAACACAAAGCTGTGGAGTTCCTGGAGAACCCTACTTGAATTCTAATGCAATCAGGACAGCACCTTCTGACTTATTAATTTTTGGACATGCAAACAACCATACCATTTGCATCTTAATGCAATCAGGATAGCCTGCCACTCATTAATATTCCAGCTAAAAATATTCCTTTGGTCCAGATTCTGCTTACAGTGTCTCTGAAGATGATGTTCTATGTGAGGTTAAGAACCAGAAGCTGCATTGCCTCTGCACTGTGGGGAGTTTGTGACCATCACAGGTGGACTGTGGAGAGTTAAATTTCTTTTCCACAATTGTTTCATTTCTGAAATTTGCCTGCCTCTGTGTAAGGAACAATTTTGGAAGCAACATGGCTTAGTAGGAAATATATATATAAAAGTCAGCTGCAAGCAGTGTAATTATTGTTGCATGTTGTTTCACTGTGGACTCAAAAAACGGAAACTGGTGTTGAAGATATTGACAGCACATGAATTCAATTGTCCCATTCAGAAGATTTTTAGGAGCTTGACTCAAAACCCCATAATTGCTCTTTTTGATTACTGAATATTAAGAAAATCCCATTTACTTCAGTCAGCAGGAATCATCCTTCCTCTTCTCCTGGAATATTATGAGGACGAATAGATTAAAATGCCTTTTTTTAAAAGAATCCTTCCCCTTCTTTCCTTTATCAGTTGTTTGAGTTTCTATCCATTTTTGGTTTTTTGGGGAGGGAGGGGGAAGGTAGTGGGAAATGCTATTATATCTGCCACTTTTCTTATGTGAGAGTTTACAGATTTAGCCCTTAACAATCAAACCCAGCACAACTCATCTCATCTCTGAATTTTCTTTCTTCTGTTCATAGTCCTCTCTTAGCAATAGCCCTTAGACTTACACTTTCCAGTACTTTCCAGCCCTCTCTAAGTGTCAACCTTCACAGAGTAAACCTCTTTCCTCCAACTATCTGGGTCCTCATTTTACCCACCTCACAACCTTGAGCCTGGTGAGGTTTGAACTGCCAAATTGCAGGCAACTGACAGTCAGCAGAAGTAGCCTGCGGTACTGCATTCTAATCACTGCACCACCAGGGCTCTTAGGCAGAAAGCAGAATGTGCTTTCCAAATTTTCCACCATACTTTTTTTTTTTTAAATTCAGAAAGTTGAAGTACAGGTAATCCTTGACATGCAACATTTCAATTAGTCACTGTTCAAAGTTACAATGATGCTGAAAAAAAGTGATTTATGACTCTTTTTCATATTTTATGACCATTGCAACATTCCCATGGTCATGTGATCAAAATTCAGAGACTGATTCATAATAAAGACAGTTGCAGTGTCCTGGGGTCATGTGAACTCCTTTCACAATCTTCTGACCAGAAAAATGAATGGGGAAGCCAGATTCATTTACTTAACAACTTCAGTGATTCACGTAACAAATGTGGTAGGAAAGTATGAAAAATGACTCACTTAGCAATAGAAATGTTGGGCTTAATTGTGGTCATGAATTGAGGACTATCTGTATAAGCTCCAAAAGAGAAAAACAGAAAGAAAGAAAGAAAGAAAGAAAGAAAGAAAGAAAGAAAGAAAGAAAGAAAGAAAATAAAAAGGAAGGAAATTTACAAAAAACAAAACAAAAATTGACAAAACATTAAAAATGTGCATTTTATACCCTTTGTTGAATACTAATAAGTATGTTGTAGTAATAATAGTTCAACTGCCTTGCAAACCAAGCTTACAATTTACAAACTTCTAGTTATCTATTGCAACCAATTATTTAACCTATCTACCATATACAAAAAAAGCAGTTAACAAGTAAACCAACAACAAAGTTAAATTTCAAAGTCTTCTGTTTCCAACTTTTTTAATCAGCTGATTAATCATAAGAACCAGGTTGCTGTTTCTCTTGTCTCCAAGGACAGGAAGAACTCAGCAATCTTTCAGAAGAAGTTTAAGAAGGAGTGCAAGACCTCCAACCACCCTGAATCAATATCATTTCTTTCCCCAAACAGAAAACCAATGATATGTTAGTGGAGGCAATGGGAGGAAGGGCAGGAGCTTTGCTTCTATAGTTTAACATGAACACATTAGTGCAATCAATAGTAAACTTAAGATGGTTGGGTTTAACGAGAACATTAACTAATACAACTATGCTCTCTTGTTAGCCATTATTCATTAAATCTCTCGTGGGCAATCTTTGCTTTAAAGAAGGTAATTTAGCTAAATGGATCACTTTGGAAAGATCAGTGGTTTTGTAACTCATAAATTAAGTGACATTTAATACATTTCAGAAATAACCAGAGTGTCAGTCACATGGGCAGGTGTTTGGTTTAGAAGAGTAAAGGAAAATGTGTGGAAATTGCATAGGAGTATATAAAAATTATAGTGCGGTTTAAATCTTCTTCATCATCGTCTTCTTCTTGTTCTTGTTGTACTTGTTCTTCATCTTGTTATTGTTGTTGTTCTCTTCCTCTTCCTCCTCCTCCTCCTCCTCTTCTTCTTCCTCCTCCTCTTTCTCCTACACCTTCTTCCTCTTTCTCTTCTTCATTCTAAAAATGCATGGAAAAGTTATCACTGAATACATTTAAAGGTCTTCTCCTCCTCCTCCTTCCTCCTCCTCCTTCTCTTCTGATTAGGATTTGAGGAAGATACAACATTTTGGCTCTTGCCCTTCTGGTGGTCTCAACCTTTGATAATTGATATTGTTATATTGTGTCTTTGATGTTGTCTCTCTATCTTCTTCTGGACCTGCCTCATGTTCTTTGACCTTTTCTTCTTTTTGCAGATGCCTGATTATACATGGGGTCTAATACAGTGCTAAAATATTTTAAGTATCAAAAAGTCAAAGATTCCATGTATAAACATTCCATCCATATGGCTTTGTAATGTTTTACTGATACTTAGTCAACTCTACCTTTTAAAACAGTGAAAGGAAAATATTTGACTTTGTTATGCATGCATAATTTGTGTAGGAAGTATTAGTCAGAAAATACCAGCCGTGTCCATATGAAATCTGATTTACAATGGTCAGAATGCTTTCTTCTAAGTCAATTAAATCAAAATATTTGGGAAACTTTTCTTTTGCCTTGCCCTCCAAAAGATCATAGAAAGAATGGCCCCCATTGGGTTGAGAAAATACATTTGGCACTTTTGTTCATCTTTCTTGATTTCATCTTTCTTGCTTCAAAAGATTATTTGGGGAGAGATGGGGAATGGTAGCTCAAACAATGATTGATAGGCATACTAGGGCTTAACATACAAATCTATTTGGGTATGAAAATACGTCCATACGCTTGAACATGGAAGAGCATTGAGCACACTAATTCTTGCAATTCCTAATGTTGGCTATGTTCATTAGAAATACATAATGACAGCAACTGAGCAGGATTTTCCCTGTACACATTATGCTATAAGTAAAAGCTAATTCAATTTGCCCTGGGAATATACACATCATTGCCAAGCTTGGAGCTGATTTGAGCTTTGTCTCGTCTTTCTGAATGTTAATATCTGTTTTAGAAAGATGTGGATGTGCTGTGTTTCTAAAATAAGTAGAAATGGGGAGAATATTGTTAAAATGAAGGAATATTTGATTCTACCTACTCTGAGATAATTCATAGAAATGAATGAGAGATAATACCCAACCCTATGAACAGAAAGTGGGATTTAAAGCTTCTTGGTGAACATCGGCAGTTAAGACACCGGGTTGATAATCAGCAATCCCATGTTTGAGAGCTGGGTACTACTACATGGCAGGGTGAGCTCCTGTCATTTGCTCAAGCTCCTGCCAACATAGCAGTTCAAAACTAAGCAATCACAAGTAGATAGATAGGTATCACTTTGTTGGGCACATCAATGGGAACATGAAAACAGCCTTCAACCAGATATCTCTCAGGCAATGCTGATAACATTAGCTATTATTTTCTACCCAGAAGCTCCTTGGTGCTTCTGACACAAATGTGTGTGACAAATTGTCACAGCAGACCGAGGTTTTCAGCAACATTTTCCCCTTCTCTCTCTCTTTCTCAGTCTCATCCCAAAAGTATTTCATCCAAATTCCCTCCAACTTGCCTAGGGGTGTAGAGAGGAGCACAGAAGTGGGAGCAAAACTTGTTAAAGTTCAGGTGATCCCTGCAATCAGGATCACAGGTGACTATAAATTATGTATGCCAAAGTTGGCTGCATTTAGGTTAATGCGGACATGTTGCTCCTAATAAATCTTTTGAATTTTTTTAAAGCGTGGTTCGAGGCTTGTGATTTAATTAGGGCAATTGCTGGAACCCTGACACTAGCAAAATGAAATGTTACAACAACAGGCAAAAAAAGTCCCAAATTGGCACAGCCTGTTGTCTCACTATCACAGGGGTGTCAAACTCATGGCCTGTAGGCCAGATGCATCACTCGTGGCGTCCGTCGGCCGAACCCAGCCACGCCGGGATTAGATGGAGGGGATAATAATCACGTATGGTCATATGATGAGCAATATGGACGATGTGAGTTTTGACACCACTTGCACTATCAAATTTGAACCTGCCGCCACGTCACTGTTCATAGAAACTAACTGGATGGATTTGGAGCAGAAGCAGCCTTGTACCCAGTGAGCAAGAGCCAATTGGCCAATAGGCAAATTTCTCATTCTCAAATGATGCAGAACAGCACTGTAATCGCGATTTTCTTTCTTTGACTGCTGTTGTCAAATTGGCCTGGGCAAAGAATTTTCATATTTTTTCCCCTTACCCGTTCGCCAAAGGAACAGACGTTTTGCTGGAGATGCTCAATAGATTTGAATGCACATGACACAGAGGAACGAGAGGAAAATATACATAATAATCATACACAGTACGCAGTACATGTACATGGTATATGTACACAACAACAGCCACAACACGACGACACACCACTACATCACAGCATCATACATGATACTTATAGCGTATGATATAGATATATATAGATGATAATATAATATATATATAATATTACGTTGATATTTGTTTTTAGTTTTCGCGGAATACTGTGACATGTGTGGTGTCCAAGCTGGGTCGCTGTCGGGTATTATCCCACGTCATTGGAGTGCTTTCTAAAATGTAGGCAACACATTTCAGCAGAATCTCATCTGCCAATGATCAGGCTTTCTCTCATAGAGAATACACATACAAGACTCTATACAAAACTCAATTAGCAGAACCTGATGTGGCTAGATGAGATTCTGCTGGCAACGTTTCAGCCAAGAATCTATCTGCCACCATCAGGGCTTTGTATGGATGTGGAGACACACATCAATAGCAGAAGCCTGAGTGATGGCAGACTGAGATCTGCTGAGACGTTTAAGCGAGTACTTTAACAGACTTACAATGAGCTATGAGCTACAACTTTAACAGAACTACAATGACGTGGGATAATACCCGAAGGAAGCTAAACAGCACATATATATATATTGAGTCAGGGAAATTCTGCAGCGCAGTCACTGGGATCCGTAGTTGCAGAGGAAAGCAAACTTGTGCAACCAGAACAAAGCCCATGAACAGTAACAAAGCAGAGTCCCTTTCTCTCTCACTCTCATGTTCTCTCCCCATGAACTATCATGTATCCATTATCACTATCCATCCATCCACCCATCCATCCATCCATCCATCCATCCAGCCAGCCAACCATCTATCCTATCTACCATCTTCTTTCTTTCTTTCTTTCTTTCTTTCTTTCTTTCTTTCTTTCTTTCTTTCTTTCTTTCTTTCTTTCTTTCCTTCCTTCCTTCTTTCTTTCTTTCTTTCTTTCTTTCTTTCGTTCTTTCTTTGTTCTTTCTTTCTTTCTTTCTCTGTCCATCGATCCATCACCTGTCTGTCTGTCTGTGTATCTATCTGTCTATCTATCTATCTATCTATCTATCTATCTATCTATCTATCTATCTATCTATCTATCTATCCTAAGCATCTCTATCTATGAGACAAATCCCTTGAGAAAATAGCCATTCCCTGTTTTCTTGTTTACACATCAAGGAGACCAACATGTAGAATATGTTACGTATGGAGACTGTTTAGAAATGAGCATACTCTACCCAGATGCTCTTAATGATCGCAAACATTCATTCCTTGGGTTGGTGCTTGTGCAGTCAATTATTGTGATATGGGAAGTTCAGTGCTTTTATGACCCAAGGAGTATGTTTAGCACACTTCCACAAGAGACTTGATAAAAAGCTCCAATTACTTTGGCTTCGGTTGCCTACATTAATGATGGTGATTTACATATTATAGCAGAAAGGAGCTAAAATGAGGTGATCAGGGCCACATCATTGATTTTTTTTTTTTTTTTTTGCTTCCTTCCTTTCGGTCTCTCCAGTTTGGGAAATTCATTTCATCTCATTTTAATCATCCCTGTGGATGGAGCCAGGTAATCAAGTCTGAAAAGAGAATGGAGATCAGAGACTGAACAAGCACAAATAAGGTCAGTCCTTGTGTGCTCTACTTAGTACATACTAAGCATAAGAGCCTTAAGGAAGCTACTCATTAAAGCAGTGTAGCTGAGGAGGGAAATCTGCAGGGTTTATGTTAAGTTCATTGCTTCTGAAAGCATCTGGATCACAACCCTTTGGGAGGGAATTATAACACTCAGAAATTATGTTGAGAAAGTACAGTTGCTAAAAAAATAATACCTAGTCTCATGCTAAAACCAACATCATTTTGCTAGAGTCGGATCAAAAATGAATAGAGGTTTAATTAGCATGCTCAGTGTTATCCCTTGTTACTCTTTCCACTCCCAAATTCTCTTCTCTTTTCCTTTTTATGTTGCCTGTGCTTCAATTCCTTCTTAAATTTAATGACTAAATTTGTGTTGTTGTTTTTGTTTTTTAAAAAAAGCTCATGGAGACACATTTATTGTGATTTATGTATGTGATATGTAAAGCAAAAAATCAAGACAATTAGACCTAGAAAAACAATTACTACCAACCTGCCTTCCATCAAGGACCTACATACTGCACAAGTCAAAAAGAGGGTTGTGAAAATATTTACAGGCCCCTCCCATCCCGTACACAAACTGTTTCAACTCCTTCCCTCAAAATGACGCTAAAGAGCACTGCACACCAGAACAATTAAACACAAGGACAGGTTTTTCTCAAAGCCATCACTCTGCTAAACAAATATTTCCCTCAACACTATCCAGCTATTTACTAAGACTTCACTCGTATTACTATTAACCTTCTCATCGCTCTTTATCACCCATCTCCTCCCACTTATGACTGCATGACTGTAACTTTGTCACTTGTATCCTTACAATTTATACTGACTGTATTGATTGCTTATTGTACCATATGACTATCATTAAGTGTTATACCTGATGATTCTTGACTCTTGATGAATGTATCTTTTCTTTTATGTATACTAAGAGTGTTTGCACCAAGACAAATTCCTTGTGTGTAAAATCACAGTTGGCCAGTAAAGAATTCCATTCTATTCTATTCTATTCTATTCTATTCTATTCTATTCTATTCTATTCTATTCTATTCGTTCTGTTCTGTTCTGTTCCGTTCTGTTCTGTTCTATTCTATTCTATTCTAATGATGGGAGCCTACTTAGAAGCATCTAGCAAAATTCTAGGGAGAATATATTTAGAATGAAACTATATGAACAGTTTAAATAACATAGAATTATAGAATAGGAAGGGACCTTGGAGTCTTCTAATCCAACCCCCTATTCGAGCAGGAGACCTTATAGCATTTCAGAGAAATGGTTGTCCAGTCTCTTTTTGAAAGCCTTCAGTGATGGAGCACTCATGACTTTTGAAAGGCAAGCTGTTCCATTGGTTGATTGCTCTCGTTATTAGGGTTTCTCCTTCATTGCTTCTATCCCTGGCTAGTTTTCATCCACTGCTCCTCACCTTATCAAATATTGCTCATCAAATATCTCAACCCTAGTCCTGCTTTTCATAAGACGAGACATATCCAATTCCTGCAACTATTCTTCATATGATTCAATAAAGGGCATTTCAACTAATAGCATCTATTCAAAGTGCGTTTCTCTTTCTGTTTGCCGAAGGAGAAGAAGGAGGAGGAGGAAGTGGGGAGGAGGAGGAAGAGGAGGAGACTCATTCATTGAATGTAGTACCTATAGTTACTTTTTAATGTGAAGCCTACAGTTGATTAGATTCAGGTCTGACTTCCTCTCTCTTTCTCTTTTCAAGATGTAGATCAGATTCGAAATGAGGTTTGTCTATTTTAGTTTTCTCTTAATTTAATTACTACTTCTAATGTAATGAATAAAGCATTTATTGCTTTACTCTATTCTGCTACATTTTTGGATTACTGGGCTACACCCATACTCTACAATCAAACTATTAGTTTATGGATATTTTCTTTACTTTTTATGGGATATTACGCAGCTTAATTCCCCAGTATTCTTTTAACACTTGGCTGATATTCAGGAATGCATACTATAACAAGAGCTCCTGTTGAATTCAACCAATTACCGCTGGCAAATACCCAATTGAATTTCTAAGTCTCTATTTATTTCTAATGAATGGACCTGCTATTTTGGAAATAATCCTTAGATGACCTCAAAGTTCAAACTAGCCATTTTCCTGCGAGAAAGTGGGGGGAGAGGGAGGGAGGGAGGGAGGAGGGAGAGAGAGAGAGGTTAAAATAATGAATGGGCCAGAAAACAGAATGGAAAGTTGTTTAACTTCTTCATTTGTCAGCTTGCAGGCAACTTTCAGCCTGCCATTTAAAGCTGCAGGGGAATGAGAAAAGAATTTGTATCTTTTTCAGTGAAGAACAAAAAATAGCTGGAGGTATTTTATCAAGAAAAAGGGCAGTGAGGGAAAGAGTTCAGCAGATTTGTTACTGGGTAATCTTAAATTTTAGCATCTATAAATATTTTTGCATTAAGACAAAATTAAAAAAAAAAAACTTAAGAAATTGAGTGTATGCAAAAATGAAAATCTTTTTCAGGTTTTTTTTGTGTGTGTGTGTGTGTGTGTGTCAGTTTTTTAAAGAAAAATCCTGGCTCACATTTATATTTTGACTTCTTCAAAAGTCAAAAGTTCTTGCATTTTCTATATACATGATAGAAAATTCATAGTCTCAAATTTATGCTTATGTAGCACCTCTAAAAGCCTTTCTCTGTATAAGGAGATAGTTAAAGCAGTTACTCTGCAAACATCCTTTGAATGCATTGATTAATTAGAGTAGCATGAAACTTACAAAACCTACCTTTGCTCAAACTAGAACCTTGGGGTTTGAAACAGCAAGGGGGAATTGATGCAGGGGTTGGATTCAGCCAGTTTGGACCATTTGGACAAACCGGTAGTTCCGGCAATTAGTCCACCCCTGCCCTAGTCTGTCCTTTATTTCTATGTTTTGCAGCCCAGCTGATTCACACAGCTGTGCCACAATCTGCTGTTTTTCTCACCAGAGCTGCAGCAGAAGGTAAGTTTTAGAGCCATAAGCAGGGGTGGGATTCTACTGGTTCTGTCCACCTCTGTAGAACCAGTAGTTCTGAAGAACAGCAGACAGAGAGCATACATAGAACTGGTTCTATGTCTGCTGCTGTTTTGGCCCACCCGCCCACCTGGGCTTTTACCTGACCTTTATTTCCTGCGTTTTCAACCGCAGCTGCTTTGCGCAACACAGCTGCAGTTGAAAAAGTGGGAAAAAAAGGGCTTTTCCAACCAATGCACACTTGCACGCAGCACTGCTCAGCTGTCCGGGTAGCTCAGCAGGTCGTAAATGGCACTCATGCAACTCACGTGACTCACACATGCGTGTGCGACGCAGAGCAACAGAACCGGTAGTTATACCAGTCTGTTCCCATCCCTGGCCATAAGTGGATTGTTTTCAAATGCTTTGTGCACACTCACCGAACTGGTTGTTACACTGGTTGAATCCTACCACTGAATTAATGCCATAAACATCTGACTGAAAGCAAATAGTTAATACTGGAGTGACATGATAGCAGTCTTCCAACATTTGAGGGGTTGTCACAGAGAATAGGTGGTCAATCTTTTCTCCAAAGAGCTGGAGGGCTGATGAAAGACCATTTAAGACAGATCCAACCTAGAACTAAGAAGAAATTTCCTACCAGTGAGAACAATTAACCAGCCTGCCTTGATACATTATGGGTGCTCCATCACTAGACGTGTTGAAGAAAAGATTGGACAGCCGTTTGTCCAGAAAGATATAGGATTTCCTGCTTCAGCAGTAGGTTGTATTGAAAGCCTTCCAAGGTCCATTCCAACTCTGTTATTCTGTTTTCCATTCTAAGGTCACTAAGATATATACCATTTGTAGGAGGCTACTTGAAATTTGGCATGTATGTTCCTCTTGGCTTCTAGGTGTTCACAAAGAAAGGATTTTTCAAAATGACCATCAGAGCATTAGTATTTTATATATTATTATTATTAACATGCTATGGTACTAAGGAGTTCTACTCACCCTCCGCACCTGAAAATAAATCTCTTCCAAATGCAAAACACAAGCAGAGGAGTTTCAGTTTCAGTTTCACAGCACCAAGTAGCTGAAGTACAGGCCAGTTGTGCTAAACCATGCCCAGGCTCCTTGCTGTCTCCTTCTTGCTCACACAGCAAACAGTTTCACTTTCCAAACAGCCCTTAACTCTCTCACACTGACAGGACACTAGCTAGATGAATACTGGTGGATGCTGGTAGGCAGACAGAATTTTTCCCCCTTATTTCCCTCCCCAAAAACTAAGCCCGACCACATAGTTTCATAGCGAAGCATAGGTATCGAGCTAGTATAATAATAAATTAATGATGCCAGTCTATTGAAAATAATTCAAAGATGCCTCCAGGTCTATAAACGTATTACCTCAGAGAGCAACTGAGAGATTATATGAAAACAACCATCATCCAGTCTCCAAAGTATTTGCTTTAGATGCCTAAACCCTTGGTCTCTGACTTTTGATGTGAAATTCTATATAATCTAGACAGTTGGGTGACTCAATTCTTTTGTTGTTTATTTTTTCTTTTTCTTCTTTGTATTTGTGTCAGCGGGTCCTAGCAACACATTTGAAATTATCTCAGCTTCTCTAACACTTTAATTAGTCTTATTCTCTATAGCAAATAGAAATATAATTTAATGAGTCAATGGCACAGGGTTTTTTTTCTCTCTCTCTCCTACTGAAGGCTATATATATTGGCTTTCACTTGTCCTTCAAACCCTATTGGGAAAAGTCGGCTGTGCAAGCAGTCTATTTTAGAGTATTCCTCTTCTTTTTTAACACTATTTTTCTTCCAAAGATCTCTGTCAAGTTCTCTGGAGTTTTTCTTTGATTTATTTATTTATTTAATAAATACATAGCTTTGTTTACTCTACCATCAAACTTTTTTTTTTAAAAAAAGAACTCTATTTTAGGATTCCACTGTTACAGAACCATATAGAATGATTTTACAAGCTCATTGTATCCTGCCAGGGGATTTCAATAGAAAGTTTAAAAAGAAGGATGACTTCAGTTGCATGGAAAGGGTAGCTGTTTTAATTATAAATATATCAAATGGTTAGGAAACTTACCACAAGTCAGATTTTCACCGAAGCTCAAAAATAACAATAATATGCCTTCAAAATCTTTTAAATTTCAACTTAAAATGCCAAGGTCATTTTTTTTATATTAAAAATGTCATTTTTGGAATCTTTTAAGAAATGTTGGAAAATAGTCTTCTACTTTGACTTCAATTCAAGTGACAATTCCCTTCCAGTCAAGCTTTATTTATTACTATTTTTGATATTTCAGAAAAGTCAAAAGCTATCCCCCTGCAATTTTACTATAAGCCACATGGATACATTTTGAAATTAGCCAGAAGACTGATGGTGATTTCCCATAAGACTGCTAACTGAATCCAACCCTATGTAAAATTTCAAAGCACCTGAAGGCCAGACAAGGAAGAATGGATGGAAAGTGAACAAGGAAAGATTCAACCTGGAAATAAGGATAAACTTTCTGAGAACAGTGAGAACAATCAACCCATGGAACAGAAGTTGCCTTCAGAAGTTGTGGGAGCTTCATCACTGGAGGCTTTCAAGAAGAGCCCAAGCTGCCTTCTGTCAGAAATGGTGTAGGGTCTCCTGCTTGGACAGGGGATTGGACTAGATGACTTTCCTACAAGGTCCCTTTTAACTGTTCTAGTTATAATTCTAATTAATTCTAATTCTAAACATTTAAGGTCAGCTCTTACCAGCAGAGGGATGATGTGGTGGGTCAGTGGTCAAGACACTGGGCTTGTTGGCTGAAAAGCCAGCAGCCCAAGCTCAAGACTCAGCATCACACAATGGGGGGAGCTTTTGTCCTCATCCCAGATCCAGCCAACTTAGTTGGAGTTCTTAACTCAAAAGCGTGCACATGTGAGAAGATAAATCGGTACCACTTCAGTGGGAAGGTAACAGTACTCCATGACATCATGCTGGTCACGTGACCACAGAAATGTCTATAGACAGAGTTGGCTTGATGGCCTTGAAATGGAGATAAGCATCTCCCCCTATCAGCAATGACTAGCAGAGTAAAATTCCCAGGGACTCCTTATTATCAACTAAAGTTTGGTATATTGTACCCATAACAGGGGTGGTATTCTACCAGTTTGCCCAGTCTGGTGAACTGGTAACTCTAAGGATCATCTGTGAGTGAACTGGTTCAATCCAACAATCAGCCGCTGGGCCCGCTTGCCTGCCCCGGGTGTATTCTGACCTTTATTTCCTGCTTTTCAACTTCAGCTGCTTCATGTGTCAGAGTAGATTGCCGCAGATTAGCTGTTGAAAACATAGGGAGAATGCAGGATTGCAGGAGAAGGTCAGTGTCAAACCCTCTGCGCATGCATGAAGCATGTGTACATGAGCAAAGTGCGCCCACCAAGCCATGCCCACCAGTTTTTTTTACCAGTGGTAAAAAAAAAAATTGAATCCCACTACTGACCAATAACCTTTGTTCTCTAAGCACTAATTCAAAAACAACAAAGGAAAAAATGTCTATTGGCCTGAATTCCTTACCATTCAATCTTCAGTATTATTTATAGTAGAGTTCAACAATGTTTATCGAGAAAAATCTGATTTTTAGGCAGTCTTTCACTTGCAACCATTTTCGAAGTTCCAACGACACTCAAAAAAAGTGATTTATGATCATTTTTCAGACTTACGACTGCTGCAGCATTCCCATCATCACATGATCAAAATTTGGACACCTAGCAACTGGCTCATATTTATGATGGTTGCAGTGTTCCATGTGGTAACCTTTTGTGACCTTCTGACAAGCAGAATCAATGGGGAAGCCACTGTTAACATCTGCAGTGTTTCACTTCACAATTGTGGCCAGAAAGGCCATAAAATGGGGCAAAGCACCCTTAAGAACTGTCTCACTTAGTAACAGAAAGTTTGGGCTCAATTGTCAAAGACTAGCTGTATTATACATGCTGAAGTTTTGAACCCTTCACTTAATAATTGGGAAACACTATCTACATATGAATTTCCTTCATATAAAGGAATAATCAAGTTATTGAAATCTGCCAATTAAAAATCATATTATCTCTACTTGGGGCACAGATTTCCTCAGTTCCAAAAATTTGTTTTGAATAGCATACATCTGGAAAAAAAGCATGTAACACTATTTATTTGGAAAGTTGCATTAAAATTTGCTTAGCTACTTGCATTTAATGCATCTATCCTAAGGAAAAAGATGCTGAAGGGAAGTGTGTATTAATGCTGATTTTGTTAAAATGGTACATATGATCTTCTAATCCCTTTTATCATAAAGGCTACTGGGGAGATAATAGATTTACAAGATTGTGTTAACCTTAAAATAAAGTAAGAGCACTTCTGGGTGTGCTTCTTGTCTAAATTCCCTGACATAGCTGACCACACATGAGAACTGGTTCCCATTGTGTATAAAACAGAAGTTTGGGGAGTGTTCATTGCACAAACTATCGACTGTTTGATACAATTCAACAATAGATGAGATTCTGATGTAATATGGATTTGGACAATCTGTTCAACTCTGCTTCAGGATTTGAAACTAGGATCCATTAATTAGAATTGCCCAATAAAATGACCACTAAATATAGAACTTGTAGAACTTCCTAATTGCCAGGGAGTAGTGGAAAGAGGATATATGATAATTCACCATGGTCAATTCACCACAACCAACTTGCCAAGGCTAACTCATTGCAGGACAACTCACCTCAGCCAACCTGCTTCAGGACAACTCACTGCAGGATAAGAGTTACACTAATGTTAAAGAAATAGTGGAATATAACCATGCAAAAGGAGGGACAGAATGAAATATGAATGGCAAAAATTAAATATGTTTTAAAAGTTATTTAAATAATTTAATAGAATTGTTAAACTGTTTCCCAGTGAGTTGCTCACAGTGTGTTGGTTATGGAAAATTGGCCATAGTCAGTTGGCCATGGCAAATTGGCTGCAGGGAGTTGGCTATGGTAAGATGTCCCATTTCAAGTAGGAAGAGGGACAGTGGTTCAGTTAAAAATATTTTACAAATGGTTCTGTGGGGATGCACTTAGCATTCTAAAATGGGTAGTTTTAAGCATGAAATCTTACTGTCAGCACTGGTGAGTAAAACAGCTGAGGCAATCTGTGCCTCAGCTGACATTCCTATCAGCTGAGCTACAAACAAATGAAATATAGTACAGGAAATAGTGGGGGTGGGTGGGTAGGGCCAACTGCTGACTGTTGCTACCAGGTAGCTAGAACCAGTGCAAACCGCCAGCATACCACCACTGAAGTGGGGGACCAAAAAGGGAAGGAAAGATTTTCCTATTCTTTTTATCATCAATTGCAAATATTGGTTCATTGCAGAAGATAACTACAACTATTGCACAATACTGGGAAGAAAAAACTAGTTGAAATATATTTTGGGAAAAAAGTGTTTTAATTCATTGTCTGTAATAATTATAATAATGTAATAATTTACATTGTAATTAAATATCCATTATTAGAGCTATCTGATTTCCCTTCTAGAACTACTAGGCCAGGGGTCATAAATAACATTACATATCCACAACTAAATATATATGAGAGGATGAACTAATATCTGGGCTCCTTCATGAAGCCTTGAAAGCAGGTCAATGCTCACAGGAGGCCAGCATGCTTAAAATATAGTTCAGTGCAATGATTAGCACAAATCGGAAGTCTGCTATTATGAGAATTTGATAAAGCCAAATAAATCAATATAAACAAACATAATGTGGTAAATCCACAGTAGAATGCATTGAGAAATGTCAGGATCGCCTTACAAACTGCAGGACCTGTTATACAATAACCATCACACAGAGTTCTCTGCAAATTCTCTCAAAACATGGCAGCTATTAAGATATTTATGCTGACTTGCTTTCTGATCTCAGATAGGGAAAAATCACAGACAGATTTGGTTAACATAAAATTGAGTTACAAATTAAGAGGAAATATTTATGTGTTCAGCATGCAGCCAAGGGATCAAGCAAGGCAGTGGGTAAGAAATGTTAGAATTCTACTTTTCAAAACTCATCTCCACCAGGAGCTCATCTTTCTGAAATGTAGAATGGCTACAGTCAACTAATATATGCCATGCTTTTGTATTCTAACTTCTGAAATAATAAGTGCAAATAATAGTAATGCTTTGAAGGTTCTAATTCAGTGGTGGGATTCAACCGGTTCACTCTGGTTCACAAGAACTAGTAGTTCCAGTGATCATTTGGTCCTGCCCTAGTTTGTCCTTTATTTCCGTGTTTTACAGCTCAGCTGATTTGCATGGCACAGCATATTGCTGCCCTCAGCTGTTTTACTCACTGGGGTTGCAGTAGAAGATATTAGAGCTGAAATGCTGAGTTTTCAAATGTGAAGCATGCACTCACTGAACCAGTCATTACACTGGTTGAATCCCACCCCTTTTCTAATTGCTAATTAAATCCAACACATTGATTTTTCTCAATGTAACATTAAAGGCTAGAATATTTGGGGAATGAAAAATATGGCACCCTTCACTTAATCCTCCCAGGAAACATTGAAGGCAAATGAGGTCCAGGCAGAAGAAGAACATCATGGCTTCAAAATCTAAATATTTAGTTTGGACAAAATTCAACCACACTTTTTCGTGTGGCTGTTGATAACAATAGGATTGCCAACATCCAATGATGGATATGGCACAAGAAGAAGAAAATTAAAGGCATATCTCTGCATGTCTTAGGCTGTGTGGAGGTATAGAGAAATAACTATCTGGTTTGGTCTACAGAAATCCCTCTAGCCACCAGATGACAGCCAAGAGAGAGAGATACTTTTCTGCATCTTTGTCACCATCTAGTGGCCATCCAACTGTTTGCTCTAGGTCAGATTAGGGTGCCCAAACCTGTGCAATGCACTCCCTGATCTATCACTGAGTCTGAATTCAAAGTGACCAAAACTACTAAGGCATATTTTTTTTACAACGATTGAAAGTGCTCTGTCAGGACAAAATATATTTATTTATTCTGAGTGGTTTTCTTTAGTTCCACATGCCAGTTTTCTTTGAAGCTTCTGGGCTGCCACATTCAGTGCCTGGGAATTTGGGAGCGGGGGTTTCAAGGAGTGGTGGAAGATTAGCCACAACAACATTCCTTTCTCAGAAAGTCAAGGACATGTTACCTTGCACCTGGAGGAGAGTGACTAAGGGTAGTCTCCAGTTGGAATGAAGTAACGATTGCACCATGTGATGGATGTTTGTGTGTAGGGGTTGGATTTTGGGTTTTCTTTGGGCCAGGGAAAACCTGAAATTCTCAAATTCGGGTTTCTCCCAGATGTGCCAATATGACATCTCTAGCAAAAATGGATCTTTGGGAAGACAATGTTCTCAGAGTCTTTTACTTTGGAGGTTTTTACTTGGAATGCTGACATCAGTCATTGCAGTTGGCAAAATCTGGCTAGCCTGGACTTGATTCAAAAGGAAAACAGGGTTCAGCCTCAGTTTAATACTTGGAGAGAATATCTGAGCTAATCACCAGGATCAAAAGTTTCCAAGCATTCCACCTCATGCTGGAGCCCATAGAATAGAATAATAGAGTTGGAAGGAATCTTGGAGGTCTTCTAGTAGTCCAACCCCCTGCTCAGAAGTTCTTTGGGGAACTTCTCTCTTCAGAAAGAGCTGCAGTGGAACAGGGGTTAAAGTACAGTACTGAAGGCTACTTCTGCTGACTGCCAGCTGCCTGTAGTTCAGTAGTTCAATTCTCACGAGACTCAAGGTTAACTAAGCCCTCCATCTTTGTGAGGTGGGTAAAATAAGGATCCAGATTGTTGGGGGCAAGAGTCTGACTCTTTAAATCATTTAGAGAGGGCTGTAAAGCACTGTGAAGTGGTATATAAGTCTAAGTGCTACTGCTACTGCTGCTGCTATGTTCTGGAAAGAGAAAGAGATTCCCTGAAGATGGGCCCAAGAAAAAATCTGAAAGGTTGGAAGAATAAAACTTTGGTCCTGAAGACTGACTCAGATTGGATCCTTCAACTTTAGTAGCTTCCACTTGGATTAAAAGCTAATTACATGTATTTAACTGGTAGATGAATATCCTCAGAATAAGCAGGCTACATGGAATAAAATGAGATCTCACATCTATTAGGTTTATATTTGTGCAAGACCTTCCTAGAGAGTTCAGATATTATAGAAAAAGTTGGTGTTAGGGTAAAGGGCTCTAGGTAAATGTCAACAAAGGGTAGACCTCTTCCACCTCTCAGCCTGTTTTATTTTATTTCTTTGTTAAATTAATTTGCTGCCCATTGCACTACAAGGGGGCTTTTAACTTACAATATCTTTCCTCTCCTGTTACTGCTACTTCTAGAAATCAAACCCACACGTGTCCATTTTAACATGTTATATTTTAATTTGCAGAGACAAAAAAATGACAAGCAATTTATTTACAGAAAACTGTACAAAAGCAAATAAAATTATGCAAAATATTTCATAAATAGAGGTGGACTAGCATCGAATACATTTTTGCCATGTTTTTTTTTTCTTAGCATAGTTGCGTGCATAGTGACTCATAATAAACAAATAAGTTGGTTCTCTGCTTCACTATTAACATCCAAGTAGCAGAACAATAGTCAATGATTAATAATACAACGGATCGTAACCACACTGAATGTAAGTGCTTCAAAAAATCAGGAAAAGAAGGGCCTGAAAGGGTACCCCAGGTAGCTAGGCAAGATGCCTTCTTCCAAGTACAAGGTTCTTCAAGAAATTGTCCAACACTAATGTTGTTCCTTTCAGTACTTAAGAGAACATTGGCTGTTTACCATTGATGGAACATCTGGAAAACCTGTTCCATTCTTCGCCTTGTCAAATGTTGCTCAAGTCTTGTTAGTGATGGGTGTACTTAACATGCTTTTTTTTGTTTTGTTTTTCAATCCCATTTCCATTTCCCCACACCTTTGCTTTCCAACAATGACAATTTCCTAGGGTAGTCTTTCTTCAAACACCTTCCATTTGTTCACTGGAGTTCTTTCCCCACACATAAAAATAGCATCTATCTTGTTTTCAGGAACTCAGACAGTAGGCCAGCCGGGAATGAAACTGACCATATATTAGCCTAGCTGGAGGTCGGAATGAGCATTAAGAGTTTATATCAAAGTTAATATGACTTTTCTTTTTCTAATTCATATAAAGTTTACATAAGTGGCATGTCAAGCTAGGAGTGTGCAAAGCACATTCACTTGAGTTCCTTGTGAAATCAAACTAAGACAGGAATTAACAAAATGGCTGCAAAAAATATTCTTCATATATTCAAAAAAGGAACAAGAGAATGAACAAAGATTCATCAATTTCTCTGTCCTTGAAAAAGAGAGACATAATTTCTTGTTACTGAGATCAATACTGAAGTAACGTAACCTGTTTAACCTGTTCCCAAACCATAATCTTTCTCTTCTTTCTTTGATTTTTAATGGATTATATTTAAGAGTAGTCCATTATCTGAGTGTGGTAGAAGGGTTTTTTCCCCTTTCTTTTAAACATATCATTTGATGATTTTCAGAAAATAAACCAGGTTAAATATCCAGGTTGAAAAAAAGTGGGAACAGTCCAATATTTTTAGTGTGTAACCCAAGCGCTGTTTTACCATGACAAACAGTATAAAAGGCACAATTGCATATTTTGCATTCGCTCTAAAACTTTCCATTTCCATTTTTTGTTTATTTGTTTATTTAATATAAAAGCACTCTATAGGAGTATTTCCCAATTTGACTAATTTCAAATGAAAAACACACACGAAAAAATATATATCTGTGAATCATGCTGGGTAGAAGCTGATTATGTTTTTGATGGCTAAGTTTTACAAGGAATACTGAACATATAAACAAGCACACCTATTTTTCTTTCTTTTTTCTTTTTTACTTTTTTGACATCCTTTGGGCTTATCACTACAACTAAATTAGCTAAATTGTTCAGTCTTATACGTGCCTTTATGTAGCACACAAAAAGGGGAACACAGGCCAATCCATTTAATTTTGAAAGTCTTGTTTTAACACATTGGCTCTCTAGAAATGAGGTTAAAAAGAAAGGCAATTTGGACTGCTACCATTTAGTGTCTCTAGGAGAATGCTCAGTGTATCCTAATTCTACACAGAGAAATTATTCAATTGTTCTTTTGTGTGGCGGATGGTGTTTTCGTTGAAGCCTGAAAAAAATATGCATATTTAATGCAAATATATTGACAAGCATTTTACCTTTAACATATACTTAAGAGTTATACAAATACAGGAAAGGATTTAGTCAGTCCTCTGATCAAGTCAAAATTTGAATCTCTGTTACATATATCCATATATCTATATTTTTTTAAAAAAAGGATGCATTAGAATGATCAATTCACTCCTAAACTTTCCTTTGACATTTCTCCATTTCTAAAATGCGCCAACATGTTTAGTTGCTACACGCAAGCTAAGAACCAATCAAATGACTAAATGCAAAGGAGATGTACATTGAAAGAAAGAGCACTTTGCTATTGAGAGTTTAAAAGACAAAAGTCATGAGGGATTTGTACCAGCTGATTGGCCCTTACGTCAGACTGTCTAATAATATATTCTATGTCACTCTTAAAGTAAACTATCCGAGTTACCTTGTCACTAAATCTATTAGAACCATGCTTTAATGTCAAGTTAAACAACCTGAGAAGATGGTGCTTCTGCATCCTTCCCAAGCTGTTCCCACTGCATTGACCGATTGTCAGTTTTATTTGAATGTCCATTCTTTATTACTATTTTTTTTAAAATCATCAATGCAGAACTAGCTCAGTTTTCCATACTCTGCAACTTCTTATTGCACACACACACAAAAAATATCTGGTCCATTTTTTTTCCTATCCCCTGTATATAGTGCAAACTATACAAATCGTCACGACCCAGAGCACTACATCATCACGATCTGGCTTGGATGCTTGATACGAAGTCGCAAGCCACACCATTTTTGCATGTTGGGAGTGACGTCTGCCGAGACTCTCGGTTACCTGGAGTCTCAACATGGGTTGGGTATTGCACGAGACTCAGCTTAAATGCACTTGTGTTTTAAGAAAACCTGCATAATACCTTTGCCTACAGCAAATGAATAACCTGGAACACTGCGAGAACCCAAGAACGAGTTTCCATTCTCAACCAAGATGCTGCTGTGTTTGACTTGAAGCATATTCTTCTTACTGCCTTCATTTTTCACTTTTCTTTCAGCTATCCCCTAAACGTGTTTTGAAACTTGTCAGATGGATTTGTAATTTTCTATGGAAAATATATTTCGAAGCCAGAGGGTCATGTTAATATAGTTGGTGAATGTAATCACTTTTTTTTAATTCAGCAAGCTCATGTCATCAGTCCTTTGGGCATCAAACTTAAAATCCATGTTGACAACAATCATCATGCTTAGTATCAGGGTGTTCCTGGATCAGATTTTACGTGACAAGACCAACGAGCGATTTCCTTGATCCATAGTGCATTCTTTGGTCTTTAAATTACTATGATCATCCAATCTAAAGGCTGGTTGTATAAAAATGACACCAGGCTCAGCAGTTTCTTGATACTGATAAGTCATGCCCCATCAATCAATCAATCAATCAATCAATCATTGTTGTGTACATGTATGCTTGTTTTTGTGTTGGTATGTGTGTCAGTGTGTTTATATCAGTGTGTTGGTATGTGTATCAGTGTGTTTACGTATTCCATCATTTTATATTTAAGTTAAAATGTTAGAGAATGGGAGGAGGAGGAAGAGGAGGAGAGGAAAGGAAGAAAGGCATGATAAAAATAATAAAACTAGAAAGAGATAGACATCAACATTTTTCTAGGAATAAAAACTAAACGTACAGGTTATGGTTTTAGGGGATGTGTAATATTTTGGACTACAATCTCAGGCTGAATATTTTTTTCCTCCTCCTTCTTTCTTGTTTCCAGCTACAGGACTGTGTTAAAGAGATGACCCTTTAAGAATGCTCTTTCTTCTTCTTTTCTTCCTCTTTTCTAAAAAGTTATTTTGCACATTGCTTTTGTAGGGTTTCTGAAAGTTTATCTCTGTTGGAAACCAGGCACAGGCAGACATAGGAATGCATAGATATATGTACCCATCTTTTCCCACTGATCTGTGGATTGCAAACAAGCAGGTGACAATCAGAGGGGCTCAAACAGTGCTCCAGTGGCATGTGTCTGTTTATGATGGTGTCTGTCTGTATCTATCTGTCCCTCTCTCTGTGTGTATGTATGTGTGTATGTGTGTGTATATTTGTGTGTGCTGGGGAGGGGAATCAGAATTTCTATCTTATGTTTTTGTTTTCAATTTCAGGTTTGTTCCCTAGCAAGGAATCTATAACAGAATTTTTTTTTGAAAAATTAAAATAATAAGAAAAAGAACAGGTGATCACGGTGTTAAGACATGCAGGGACAACAATGGTTTCTACATTGTACAATATAGTCAGGCAGACCGGATATGTAAATGCCTGGCAGGGAGGCAGAAGAAGCAAGCCAGGCCTTCGTCTCTTTGGTTAGCCCCCTTGGTTTTGACAGATTGGTTGCTTCCTTCCCAATTTCCAATGGTTTTGAGTGATCAGCTTCGGGCCTTTCTGTTATGGGAAAGAACTGGCATTGTTATTTCCTGATCCCCTAAAGATAAACTTCCCTTCGAGTTAAAGTATTGATAGTAGATGGCTTGTATTCCCCTGTCTGTGCCAGGGGAATATCCTCTGGGTTGGTTTCTTCGCTTTTGCTGAAGCTAGCTGCACTGAAGGTCTCATAAGATGAGGTCAACTTTTTGTTCAGGAGGTTCCTGTTGCGATCGCCCATCAGGGAGGCCTCTCCATTGGCCAGCTTCTCCGGACTGCCCCGTTCATCAACAGGCATGAAAGTGGAGAGTTTGGGCTGGCTTTTCGGCTTCCTTTCAGGAGAAGTGCGGACGGGCATCCAACAGGAGTCAGAATGGCCATACTCATCACACTCCCGGGTGCACTTTCCGGTCAGAGCGACATCTGGCAGAGGTCTTGAATCTGCAAACAAAGAGCAACAAAAGAGATTTATGTCCTTGGTCACTGGACAGGGGCATCTTCAGAAATTATTGATGCAATGGACAGAAAACTTATGAAGAGTGATGGGATTCCACATTTTTTCCTACTGGTTCTGTAAAAGTGCACATGTGCAGCACTCAAAAACCATCTTCTGTGTCAGTGCTAGTTGGGTGAGCTGTTTTATTAGCTCAGCTGAGGCATGGCAATCTGTTCTGCCATGCAAATCAGCTGAGCTAAAAAAACAAGGGAATATAAGACAGGAAAAGGTGGGGGTGAATGGGGCCAGCCAGAGGTGGAATTTGCCTGTTCTCTGAACTACTCAAAATTTCCACAACTGGTACACCAGAACCGGTCCGAACCAGCTGAATATCACCTCTGCTTAGAAAACCTTGCCAGGGCTGTCATAAGGTAATCTGGTTCTTTTCCTCATTCCTCACACCTCTGACAATCGCCATTGCTTAAAAAGTCAAATTCAGGGGAAATCTGAGGGTGGCTCAGTTAGAATGGTTGTTTGCCAAGACTGGATTCTGGGTATAGATGAGAAATATCAGATGCAAAAAAACCCAAACAAACAGGAGCCAGAATAGAGTTCAAAAGTACTGTGTGTTTATTTCATGCTACCTTTACCCAAGAATCTGATCTATTAAAGGCCAAAGCACTTTGCCTCCAGAAGAGTCAGCAGATTTCAAGTGGAGGTTGACTTAAGTCTCTTTCATGTTGTAGGGACTCTAGATCAACAATGCATTTGACCCCATTATTGGGATCAGCCTGGTCATGTCCTACACTACCAAAGTAAGATACAAAGAGGGTGAAATATAAAGCTGATTAAATGGGAATGGAATAGACCATGTTCTTGATATTTGTAGGCTGATGTTCAAGGCCAGATTTTATATCTCTTGTCTCTCCCCTCATCGATGGCTATGGGTCATGCCTTCACATAAATTTCAACTCAACTTAAATTAACTTTCACAATTATTTTATGTCACCTCCTTTTATCTTCCTTGCCAACATTGATATTCTACTATAAACACTGAAAAAAAATAGCTATTCCATTTTTAAGCTTGCATTGTGTGTGTGTGTTGGGGGGGGGGGTTGACTTCTAAGCAAGAAATTAATCATTCAGCCTTAGCTGAATGCCCAGAAGAAGCTAACCCCAAATATAAACTTAGTTAAAAAAAATATGTTGGGATATCTCCAGGTAAGATTAACAATCCAGGTAGTATGATCAGTTTGGCCCCATTTTAATCATATAAATGATTGATTTAATAGTTTCTAAAGTTAGAAAATAAAAATATATTAAGGCTGGCAAGACAATGCATTAAAATAGACAGCAATAAGGAATGATCAGCAGCACACTAACAGCTTTAAGACATAATATTTGGCATTTACAAAACAAAATCAAACCCAAACACTATCTGTTTATGTAGGTATCTAACTGCAGGAAGATTGGTGATTGGAAAGTGTTTAGTGCCCACTCACTATTTTTCTCTCTGTGTGTATGATGAATTCAATGTAGGCATAATTGTTAGCATCTACACTTACCTAAACCTTTAACAGGATTTTATTAGTACTGCAAATAGAAGTAAAAGCCGTGGTGGCACAGATCTACTCCCTGCCAGGAGTTTGATCCTGACCAGCTCAAGGTTGACTCAGCCTTTCATCTTTCTGAGGTCAGTAAAATGAGAACCCAGATTGTTGGGGGCATTAGGCTGACTTTGTAAACCACTTAGAGAGTGCTGTAAAGCACTAACTAAGTGGTATATACCGTAAATCTAAGTGCTATTGCTAGAATATTATTAATTAACAGTCAAACATACTAATTGATTATGTGCTACCCACGACCATAATAAAAATTTAATTTGATTAAAATTGTATCTAAGTTTACTAATAAATCTTGAGATTAGAAAAATCCTGATGGGAATTTCTTAGGCACATTTATTTTATATTATGTAGCTATTTTCTGTTTAGATGATACTTTTTGTGACTTGTATGGCAGAAAAACTACTCTAGTTAAGCATACTTGTTTGTTCACTGCAAATATATAGAGACTTTATTATATTCAACACGTTTGGGATTAATATATTATTTTAAATTAAGAAAAGAAATGATCTCCAATTGATTTAGAAATAACCATTTGTTATTCCCAGCTTCAAGTTAACTCAACTTCTTAAAAATAATATCAGCCATTCAATTTTAATTACATATATTTTCTGGGGTGGAAATGAGTGGGGGAGTATTTATGCCAGATTCCATTCTTCATCTTGGAAAAAGCTAAGCAGGGTCAATTATGACCTGAACAGAAAACATCAAAACTGCAGACTAAACTAGGAAGCTAAAAATATCCCCAATCAATCAATCAATCAATCAATCAATCAACCAACCAATCAGAAATCAGTTCCCTGTATTACCAAAAACACCATTTGGACATGTAGTCATCAGGAATCAAGCCTAACTTATGGGTGTCAAGACATCTATACACTTCTAAAACTCTCATTGTTATGATCTTTAACTGGGCAAAAGGATGTATCATAGGACAACAATTTTTGAACCATGGTACTTCAAAGGGGCTAACTTGCAGAATGTGTTCAAAATCCAGGGACCATGATTCCCAAGGAATGGAAATTGGGTTTGCTTCAGTGCTACACTGCTGGGCTGCTGTAGACACATGGTCTGAATTTTCAATATACTGTGACAGTTTCCCATCCATTCTAGTAATCCCTTGCTCCCTTCTCTATCCAGCAGCAGCCACTTATGTGCCTGCTCAAGGGGGAGGGAAGGGAAGGGAAGGGAATAGAGAGAAATGTCCTATGCTCTCTGCCAGATTCCCATAAAAAAATTAAATGAGGGCTTCAGAGATATTTGAAGTTCCTTTTGCCCCTCTTGCTTTTTGCCTGCTTTTGGTCATTCTGTCTCTCCATTTAAGTGAAATGATGAGCAAAGGGAGCACTGGTTATGTAATTACACTATCATGATACTGCACAGGTGGGGAATACTCAGACACGTCTGTTGAAAGGAAAGATGCTAAACAAAATCAATTAAAGCCCCTGTCACACTGCACCAACGGATGGAAAGAGGATGTAAAATGGAGAAAAATTTAACGCGATGCTTCCGTTCTGTTAATCACGCCTCCGTTTTTGCTTCCTCTCTATCCGTCCAGCATCCCGTCTATTGACATTTGAGCCGCATCAGAAGGTTTTTGAGCTGCTCAAAACTTTTTGAGCGGAAAATGTATCCAATGCCATCGTTCTGCATCCTCTAGGCATATGGGGGACAATCCGTTTCTGCCATCCATACGGCATCTGCTATATCCTCTAGGCATCCGCTGTGCCATCTGCCTAAACTCAAATCAGCGGTAACGGACGCAAGGGGAGGAAGCGGAACGGACACCGCCAGCGTTAGTAGCACGGATTGGAGCAAAGGATGAAGCGGATGCAAAATCGCAATCTGCATCATCCGCTAACGACATTCCGCTCTGCCATCCTCCATACGCATTCCTCTACGCATGCCTCTATGGCATCCTCTACGCATCCTCTACGCATGCCGCTCTGGCATTCCTCTACGCATCCTCTACGCATCCTCTACGCATGCCTCTACGCATCTCTACGCATCACGCTCGTGCATCCTCTAAACGAATCCCTACGTATCTATACGCAATACAACTTTCCAATCCGCTTCTGTGTCCTCCCCCCGTCCTGTTCCTTTCCGATGTTATCGCTCTGCTTAATGCAAATTTTTGGCCACTTTTTTGAGAGCGGATAACAAGAGATGGACATTTTTATCGTCGCTGTGTCCTTTTTACAAACATTTTGCATCCATTGAGCAAGTGTGACAGGGCCTTAAGGTGATTAGGAGCTGCGAGGGCCAGACACATATAAAAGAACGGTTGCTGGAACTGGGTATGTCTGATTTGATGAATCAGAAGGATAGGGGTGACATGATAGCGTCTTCAATATCTCAGGGATCCACACAAAGAAGAGGGAGTCAAGCTATTCTCCAAAAGGCAGGATAGAGCATGATGGAACTCATCCAAAAGAAGAGAAGAACAAGAACTAAGGAAATTTCCTGAAAATTTGGAATGATTAATACAGTGGAATGACTTGCCTCCAAAACTGTATAATGCTCCAACCCTGGAAGTTTTTTAAGAAGGGATTGAATAAAGTTCTAAAAGTGGTGTAGGGTTTCCTGCCTAAGCAGGGGGTTGGACTAGAAGACCTCCAAGGTCCCTTCCAACTGTGTTATTCTATTCTATTCTAAACCCGCATCACCATTAACATCAGCAGAAGTCAGAACAATGTAAAATAATTCTTTCATGGCATCTTCCCCTAGCAGGTTTCAATATTCCTGGCCAAACAAATCCAACATGAGTCAAATGATATCAGAAACTAATCCAAGTTAGTATTGGTTTGCCTTTAAAAGTGAAACTAATTCAACATTCAAAATTTGCAATGCAGAGTTAATCATTTTAAAAGTCTTGCAACAAAAATGACTAGTACACCTATAGAAGAACATTTATACAACAAAATTGTCACCTTAAGAAGGCTTATATCAGCCTGATCACACTGTATAATTTTGCTTTGTAAAATAAATAAACCAAGACTCCATGATTCTTTACATGTTTTTCAGTGCATGCACAAGTCTCCTTTGAAATTAAACCAGCATTTGTATGTAGTTCTTTAAGTTACAAAATATAAAGGGGGATAAAAATCTGGAGCAGAAATTCTCCCTGGGCAGCAGAGAATAAAACCAATGGGTGGCTCTTTGGTAACTAAAATGTTTATGGAATTGAAGACAACTATATGAGTTACATCTATAGTTGTCAATTCAGCAGTGTATTAAAACACATTAGTTTTGAAAGATTGTGTTTAAAAAGGAGTGATTGTAGTGTTAATCAAGAAACTGATTTCCCAAAGCAGCTTTTTGAATAAATTTCAGAGAAAAGCTAAATATATTTCTGCTCAAGTGAAGTCTCATTACAACAAAATAAACAAAAATAGAAGAAGAGTTGTAATGGTGCCCTATTCAACCATTTTATGGGATATGCGTAGGTTGACGACATAGGACCAAGCCTGGACTATAGAGAGCAAATGACACTCTCTACTTGTAAAATTGCGAACTTAGCAAGAAGTTCTACTGCCAGGGTCTTCAAACTTGGCAAGTTTAAGACTTGTGGACTTCAACTCCCAGAATTCCTGAGCTAACATGACTGGATGAGGAAT
>BHFT01020959.1:0-37350 GCA_004320025.1 Laticauda laticaudata
GGCACCCCACTGCTTACTTCCCTCCATGTAGACTTAGACCCATTAAGGACTACTCGTTGAGTACGGTTTGTCAGATCATTGAGTATGTTTTGTCAATTCTTGGAGTTGAAGTCCACAAGTCTTAAAGCTGTCAAGTTTGAAGACCCCTGATCTACTGTATATCAAAGAATTCCATTCCATTCCATTCCAATCCAATCCAATCCAATCCAATCCATTCTTCTCTCATCTCCTCAATTCTACTCTCCTCTCTTCTCCTTTACTTGGAAATATATACAGCATATAGCAATTTTTTGCAACTGAACTTCTTGGCACAAGAAGAGGATTCATCCGACTTTACTTCATATTCAATCTAATGTCCTCCTATTGTAACATTCCTGGGATAAAAGAATCCATCACTGTTTTCTATTAGTTCTCTGCTTCATTTCAGCCGGTTTTCAATTTCTGAAATGGAGGAGGTACAAAGTAGTGATTTGTGTGTACCAACTTCCCCAGTTTTCTTGGCTTTTTTGCCTGTTCTGTGAGGGAGGAAGGGAGGGAGGGATGAGAAGGAATTTATCTGGGTACAATAGGAAAAGAAAGAAGCATCATGGAACAAGTCCTGAACTTCAGCATCCTTTCAAGTCAGCTGAACTTGAAATAAAACTCAAGGAACTTGTATTATCCAAAGAAGTTGTAATAATAGTTCTGAGACACTCAAAAGGGATTTTCAAATAAAACTAGAAAAGCAGCCATTGCTACAGCTCTCAACTTCTCCCAGATGTATAAATCAAGTCATCTATCTCACACCCCAACCCAATTTCCCTTGGACTTCTTCAAACTGTTCTACTTCACCGAGGGTTTTTTTTTATACAAAATAAGAAAACCCAGAGATAAGATATGGAGAGGCTGTTTCAGTGGTGGTATTCAACCAGTTCTGCCTGGTTCTGGAGAGCCAGTAGCGACGATGAGCAGTGGAGACCAAACCAATTCTCTTCACTGCTCTGTGTTTGGCCCACCCATCCGCCTAGGCTCCCATACTCACTATTATGGCCAGAATTCAAAGCGCAGCTGCTTTGCGCAGCACAGAATAACACCGCATGGCAGCTACTGTACCGTGATCGTAGCACGTCCGAACGTCCTCCGTTCAATCTTACGGAGACGTGGACGCGTTTACGAAGACACAGACGCGTTAGTGCGTGTTTGGCGCATGCATGCATGCAAAATGTGTGCATGTGTGCAAAGCGCGGCTACCAAGCCACGTCACTGAACCGATGGCAACTTTATTTGATTACCACCACTGAGCTGTTTCCACAAGGTAACAAAACAGCATTTACAGCTAAGCAATGCCGTCTTTCAGTTCAAATAGTCATCTGGGTGTTTGGACAACTGGTTTCCAAGAGTAAGAACTTGGACTCACAAAAGAGTGACTTTGAGGGAGTTTGGGAGAAAAAAACCAATCATTTTTAGAGCATTTGCCTTATTAATCTTTATATTTTTGAATAGCATGTAATCTTTATATTTTTCAATTGAAATATATATATTTCAATATATATACAATGACGTGGGATAATACCCGAAGGAAGCTGAACTGCATACATGTAAGTACCTGCAAAAACTTAAAAAAACATATATATATACATGTATATATGTTTTTTAAAGTTTTCGCAGGTACTTACATGTGTGCTGTTCAGCTTCCTTTGGGTATTATCCCACGTCATTGTAGTGCTTTTAAAGTTGTAGCAACGTTTCAGCAGAATCTCATCTGCCGTCATCAGGCTTCTGTATTGTGTTCATCGAATGAACGGACGAACACAATATAGAAGCCTGATGATGGCAGATGAGATTCTGCCGAAACGTTGCTACAACTTTAAAAGCACAACTCTGATGACGTGGGAAAATACCCAAACAAAGCTGAATAGATATATATGTGCTGTTCAGCTTCCTTCGGGTATTATCACTTTGAAAGCACTCCAATGACGTGGGATAATACCCGAAGGAAGCTGAACAGTACACATGTAAGTACCCGCGAAAGCTTAAAAAAAACATATATATATTGTATGTGTGTGTGTGTGTGTGTGTGTGTGTGTACACACTGTATCTAATCAATTCTATTCAAAAATATAAAGATTACAGTGTGCTCAAACTGAATGTGAGAACACAGCAAAGGCAAACATTTCCATCTCTGTTCTCTTTCAAATCCATTCAGCCACATTAAAAAAATTACCTTGCTCAAACACTCTCTCCTTTCAAATGAAGAATAGGTTGGACTTCATATATCCCTGAACAGCCTACATTCTGGTCGTTGGCTCTCAAAAAGCAATTGTACCTTCCTCGGGACAGCTCCTCCACTGTCAGATTCAGCGGGTAGATCTGTGCAAAGCTGAATAGCTATCTAGTTTTTCTGATCTTCCAGCAGCTTATTGTTCCTCATACATTGCTTAAAATAAAGCAGCCTCTTGCTAATTTCCAAATATTCTCTTTTGTGATAGAAAGGGAATTACACTGCTAAGTTATGCCTCTTTTAAAAAGCCCGGGCATTTTGGATAGGCATTTGTTGCCTTGAAAAGCAAGATAAAACATAGAAAAAAGGTTGGAAAAGACCCTAACTCTTGGGGGTCTTTCTAGTCCAGGGGTGTCAGGGCTGTAGGCTGCATCCACCCTGCATGATACTTTGATCTGGCATGCGGGGCCACCCTGGAAACAGCAAAGGACCTGGCAGCAAAAATGGAGATTAAGAGGACTGTCTCCCCCCAGGTCCTGTTTTTGCAGACAGAGAGCTAGCAAAACAAGCTAAAAACAACACAAAAGGAGAAATGTTTCCCCTTTTGCAAGGAACAGAAAAGGAGAAAGTGAAAGAGGAAAGAAAAAGAATAAGAAAAAGAAGGGAAGGTGGGAAGAGAGCAAGGAAGAAAAAAATAAGGAAAGAGGGGAAGAAAGGAGAAAGGAGAAGGAAGAGGGAAGAATAAAATGATGGAAGGAAGGAAGGAAGGAAGGAAGGAAGGAAGGAAGGAAGGAAGGAAGGAAGGAAGGAAGGAAGGAAGGAAGGAAGGAAGGAAGGAGATTATAATGAGAGTGAGTGAGGGTCTGAGGGAAGTCCTGCCTTAGCACTTGGCCACCATAGGTACCCCCAACATGAGTGATGTCAAGCTAGCCATGCCCACCCTGGCCACACCTAGCCTGGTCACGGCCATCCCAGTTCTCCAAGGTCAAACACAACCCTGACGTGGCCCTAAATGAAATCAAGTTTGACACCTGTGTTCTACTCCAAACCCATGCTCAAGGCAGAAGATCATACACCATCCTTTTGTGCTTTGGAGAATAAGTCAATTCCCTCTTCTCTGTGACATCCTCTGAAGTAGTTGGAGATACTTATGTTAAGAAGTTGCTGGGACTCAATTTGATATGCAGAATAAATCCAAGCATGAGGCAGTTGAAGGTCAGTTCTTTGGACCCTGCACAAGGATGAGTAGGAAGATATGCTACAATAACTCAGTAGGCTTCAACAAACTTTGAGAGTAACTATAGCTACTGCAGAACCACTCACTATTTTTGTGTCTCTTGACACTATGTCCACTTTCATCGGATAACTGAAGAGCAAATTGAAGTCCATCAGGCCTTGCCTCTTGATGTATGTCCTTCACACCAACACTGAAAAAGATCTTGTAAACTTTGACATTTCACTTTATGAATGTTAATCTCCTTTCAGCTGAGGCCCTTCTTACCTTGGCCGACCCCCAATCTGGATATCCCTCTAGGAGCACTTAAAGCCACACCATTGAAGTCTACTTCTTCCCCTACAAAGAGAGTTACAGATGGCACAAATGTGAGAGATCTTCAGGATAACTGACTGTAACAGTTCAGCTTGGTTTAGTTTCATTCAACATTCTTGTGATTTCACTAGAACCATGTACGACTGCCCTTTTTTCGACTGTATGCCCACAATATTATGCTTCGTAGCACCAACTGTGCTCCGATGTATACATTTGAGATTCATGCACACCTAAAATCTGGAAAAAAACTTCCAGAGATTTTATCCCCCAAAGTTTATCATGTCAAGAGCTGAGCAATTTTCGCTATATTATCTCATTCTTTATAAACAAAGAAAATATAAATCAAGTGGATTGAAAGTGAAAACATCCCCCTCAAGGAATAGATGAGTTTCAAATGGGAATGATCAACCCTCAACCACTTTTTCTTGTTTTATTCATTTTTGTACTGCTCATCTTTGATCATATTAATAACGTTTGATTTGATTTGATTTGATTTGATTTGACTCTCGATGACTGCCTGGTTATCCATTAGTTAACTGAAAAATACTCATCACAGCTCAGAGACTTTTCTGCTCACAGTCTTCATTGATTTTAAATCTGGCTTTGATTTAATTCCAAGGGAGAGGCTACAGAAGAAAAGAAATCTATGGGAATCCTCAATGGATAAAAAAAGTTTATTCTTCTCATCCAGTTCCTTCATTGAATACTACTTTAACAGTCAAATGTTCTTTGCTTGAAGACATTTCTTTGGTGCTGTTACTATCCAGAGAGAGGTGAGGTATAGTAGTTTTTTTTAGCTTCTCTACTTTTTATTCGCATATCAACATAATCCAGTTTTTCTCTGTCCTCATTTGTTACTACCCTTTATTAAAAGGTCAAGTGGTTGCAGATCTTTACTATACAGATAATATTACGATCATGTCAATCTCCCTAGTGAGAATAAAAAGGTCACCGTGGCTATCTGTTTCATGGGGAAATACTGTAATAGGTTTCTTAATATATGCACCAAACCATCAAAAATTCAAAAAACTTGTAATTCAAGATTCTATAAGTGTAGCCTTACATTAAAGTAAAATAAGTTCTTCCAGTTGTGTTTTCATGGGTGCTTCATCTAGGAGACCTAACACGAATCTGGCATGTCTGAAGGTACAAATCTCTTACCACCACTTATAACCCCACAATAAATTTGAGTGGATCTTTCTTAAGTTTCTTCCAGTGATCATTAAGCCCAGAGGTTGTTTTCAGCTGGTTCAGACCAATTCTGACATACCGGTTGCAGAAATTTTAAGTAGTTCAGAGAACTGGCAAATACCACCTCTGGCTGGCCCCACCCACCTGCCCCCACAGTTTCCTGTTCTACATTCCCTTGTTTTTTTAGCTCAGCTGATTGCCCCACCTCACCTGAGCTAAAAAACAGCTCACCTCAATAGCACTGACATAGAGGACAGTTTTTTAGTGCTGTGCTGCGCAAAGCAAAACCAATTCCCTCCCCATCTCATTAACCTGCTTTCCAGCTCTGTTCTCCTGTGCAGGGCAATGAAACAAGACCCAGCTGATCAGCTGGGACTCAGGTGGCAGAGAATAGATGGGGTTGCTGGGGCCAGTTAGAGGTGGAATTTGCTCGTTCTCCAAACTACTCAAAATTTCAGCTACCAGTTCTCCAGAACTGATCAGAACCTGCTGAATATCAGCTCTGGTCCTGTCATATCTTATCCTATCCTAGTCTATCTTATCCTATCCTATCTTAGCTTGGGATAAGATATTTTGATTCATACTGTTTTTAATTATGCATTGAAGTAAGAAGCATTTGATTGCCCCTGGGTGCCACTGAACTATTAGTGTTCTTTTTTCCCCTTATTTGATATTTTGTTCCACTGATTTTTAATTTTGTCTTTGCCATTCAGAGTTGCAACTGAAAGATGGCTGGCTAGATAGGTCAATATAACAACAATAACAGCAACAACAACAACAATTGTGAGTGTAATTCCCTCTTGTCTTGGTCTCTACTTTACTTTATCTTCCATCAAAGATCTCTTGGTCTCTCTTATTAATCTTTACCACAAGTTGTCTTGCCTTCTCTCCTGCCCAAGAGAAGAACATCATATACATCTTCTTGCCTATTTTACTGTGATAAAATAAGAAAGAATGACTGCCAACATGATGAAATTGTTTGGGCTGGAGACCAATTTTCAGACTATCCTAAGCTGTAGAAACTGGACAGGGCGCTGTCTCTCAAGGATTCTTCTGGTCCTAAAATTGGAGGAACTGTTGGAGAAGATAGATCTATCAAGATGAATAAATAAAATGCTCCCCAATTGACACCCAGTCTCTCTTTTTTTAATCCCCAAGCATTGTGACTCACAGATTCAATCGGAATAAATAATAGGTGGATTCTAAAAACGGACTCCATTCTTTCCTGTTCATTCTTGGCCCTCTTTGCATTCCTGCTGTGTTTGAAGATGTGGGAGAGTAGAAATTACTCCTATTTCTTCTCACCTCAAATAGAAATAATCAGTGCCCTTGTCAAATCTCAATACTTGTCGAGAACAAGTGCTATGAGTTTTTCAGAAAATTGAAATAAGGGGTTGACGTAGAGAGTTTCAATTTGTTGTCCTAGAGGGGGGGGGGAAAGAGAAATTGTTTCTAAGCTTGTTCAATTTTGGAAGTAACAGGAACCAAGTTCAGGCTCTATAATCTATTTCCAGGATTTCTGAAATAATCTGTAGCACCTGGGAAAGCTCTTTAGTGTGAAATGCAGAAAGGCTTAAAAACAGAAAAATGTCCCAGAAGAACTTTGGACAACAGCCAGGTTTTCTGAAAGTGGAAAAGTATTTATATATATGCGTGAATTATATGGTTAATTTTTGTTTATAAATTGAGGGCTGTTATTGCCCAGGGTGTGCATACATCCATTAGAAAGCCGGTAAAAAGGAAAGGGATGCTAAAATTCCCATGTGGAAGTGTCCTTTAATGCTTAAAATGCATCAGGAAACCAGACAATGAATTTGTTCATACATCTTCCTTGAAGCTTTTTTATTCTGTCTTCCACTGGATAATTCCAAGTGGTTTTTCAATCAATCCTTCTCATTGCTTTTCCTGTTAATGCATTTTGAGCTGGAACGACACAGTGGTCTAAGCTAGACTACAATTAGTTAATTTGTAGATCAGTGTGGTGCATGGACACAGCCAAGCTGTTAAGTTAATGGTTTATTGTGTGTTCATTAAGCCAATAGATTCAATAAAGCATAGTTCAGTGAGGTATTAATAGGGTCTTAGTACAATTACATTAATATTAAGGGAGAAATTTTATCCCTGAGTTCAGTCCTCCTGTTTACTATAAATGTGAGTTTTTATTGCCCCTTTTAATTGATATAATTCAATTATAAGTTTTAATTGATAAAACTCAGCTCATCTTTTTCATGCTCAACACTGTTGTCAAAGACTCTTAGGTAATCCTAGAAAAAAGTTGCAGCAGTCAATAGCAGTCAGCAGTCAGTTACAATTCATAAACGTCATGCGTTCAAAGCAAAATTCTGTTTCCTTATTGAGTCCTATGCTATGTATGTGTGTTTGTGTGAATGTGTGCACTTAACATTCTTTTCCAAAATGGTACCAGACCTTTCTTGGTGAGCAAAGATGAAGCCTTGTGTTATGCCCCTGTTGGAGTCTGAATCTGAGGAGGAAGACGAACAGCTGACAGGGAGTGGGAGTGTGGCTCTGTTGACTGTGGAGGAGGCTGGGGAAGGGCAAAGTCTGGCTGGGCAGAGTAGGGAAGAGGTAGAACAAGGGAGTAGGAGTTCAGAGGAAGAACCAGGCCCACCCCCTCTTCGTCCCTCTCCCTTGTCCTCCATGCAGGGAGGAATGAAGAAAAGAGCAATGTGGGTTGCATGTCTTACGGGGGAGGAAAGGGCCCTGATTCCCTTCATTAGCCACAGCTGGGAAGAGAGTTTAAAAGAGATGCAAGCTGAGTGCAGCATCTGCTGGGAGCAAATGTGAGTTTATTTGTTGACTTTGTTGACTTTGATTATCTGTGTTCCTGGTGTCTTCCCTACCGTGTTGAATTACGGTCATTCCTTCACATCTGGAATTTTTTCTTCTGCCCTGATGGATTTAATTACTTCATCTTGCCTTGTAATTGGATTTATAGTTACAGTTTTTGTTGACCATATTTTGGACTTGATTCTCTGCAGCCAAAGGCTGTTCCTGGGAGAGTTTTTCTCCAGCCCAGAAGGTAACCAGGACATTGGGGCCAAAGTAAGAGCTAATAAAAGGACTACTATTGATTATCTGACTGTGTTGGCTTTGTGCCATGCCCCAGGTCATCCCACCTTGGCTTCTAAATGATATAACATGTAATAAAGATGCACGAACTGGATTGTTTTTTCTTCAGTTAAAAAAAAAGAAGAGGAGGAAAATAAGATTATGGCTGTGAGCCACATGCACACATGTTACATGCCAAGTCATGCTTACTCAGATCAAAATTGTGTATTAAGAAGGAAAGACTCTGGAAAGCGGTGCCCATTGGGGAGAATGGAACCTGATAATAAAAGCAGATTTTCCTCCAAGTTTTTGAAAGAAAGAAATTGCAAACCTAATGGATGAAAGAGACTAGTATTGTTAGATTGTTTTGTGTAGCCCATAACCTTATCCTCCTCTTCCTCCTTTTCTTCTCATTTATCTACTGAAGAAAAAAAAAAACAATCCAGTTCATGCATCTGTTAATACATGCTATTTTCCAGGCAAGACTTCATCTTTGCACACAATTGGGTACCATTTGACAAAGAATTTTATTCTGAGCCAGCAAATTCACTGGTAGATCTTATCAACTTATCAGCTGTTTTTAAGAACTAACAAAATCTTAACTTCTACCTCCTAGGGTAGGTAGGTTTTTTATTAAAAGGAGAAGTTGGATTGTTGAATATGAAACTGGAGTTCAACTTGTTTGGAACTCTTCATTTCTTTACTGAAGTGAATTTACAGTGCTATGCCCAATCCCTGTGACATTGTTCTGTCAAGCTAAGACATTCTTAAAATGCTTAAACCTGTCATCAGTGACTTCATTCCTTCCTCCTCAGGCAAAAAACAAACAAAAAAAACCACCCCAGTTTAAGTGGCACCTAAATGCATCATAAGGAGCATTTTCAGCCCCAAGCTTTGGACCACTGTCATTCCGAATATAATGTTATCTTGCATGGTGTGTACATAACAGATAGTGCATCCAGTTCCAAAGTAGTCTCATACAATAACATCAAATACAAATTTGCTAAGTGAGACAAATCAACTGAGTGCAGTCAAAGAGACTGGAATGTTTTTTTTTTCCCTTGAAAAAAAAACATGTAAGAAAATAAGAGAGGAAGCACAGAGGTCATTCCTGGAACTTTGGGAAAAATAGGAGGTAGCTATTTATTTAAGTAAGAACCAAGAAGCACCTAAAATATGTAGTTGACTGGAGACAATGCTGATGATAGCCATTATTATAATGAAAAGGAAAAGTAATTTTAATGTATCATCTCTCTTAATTTTTCTCTCATCTGTCAATGTATATATGCATCTCTCTCATTTATTAATGTCTGTCTACCTATCATCTATCTTCTATCTCTATCTATTCATCCATCTATCTTGTCTGACTGACTGCCCATCATCCATCTATTCATCTAATCTATTATCTATCTACTTATCTACTTATTTATCTGTCTATCTATCTATCTATCTATCTATCTATCTATCTATCTATCTATCTATCTATCTATCTATCATCTATCTATCTAATCATCTACCTATCTACTTATACAGTACATAATTTATGAAGAGCAGTAACATGAAGGTTTTCCTAGCTTCTAGGGGGAAGTTGTTCCACTATACAGGAGCCATTACTGGGAAACCTTCTTCCTGCCTAAACCAATGTCAACTTTGACATGATGGAAATGATATTTCTTATTGGGTGGGCCAATTCTAGTTGAAGTAGGTAGCCCAAAGGTGCTAGGCTGTATAAGTTAACACCAGCACATTACTCTATAAATTGTAAATATTATTAGATCCTGTGGATGGATGATATTTCATGTGCATAACTTCATGCACAAACAGGCCAAGCGACAATTCCTAGGTACTCTAAATCACTTTTTGCCTGTGTAGAAATGAATTGCTTGTTTCTAAATTCTGTTACATATTTGCTTTGAAAAAATCTGCAATTTTAGTTTATGTTTATTGTGATTGTTCATTTCATTGAAAGCATCTTCCCTAATCTCAAACCTTATCTGGAAATGTTGCCAGATGATTGTACTATATTGGTTTCAGACAGGAGATATAAAAAATTCTCTGTAACTTTTGCTATTTTTTTAAAAAAAAATCCTTTTGAAATTGTTGAGATTTTATTTCCCAACCAAAATCTTTAAATTTATTTTAGATTTTGCTTGCATCAAATATAATGGAAACTATTATTGTAAATATTGTGGTCACAGTTAAATCATTTGTAGATCACAATAGGCATTGCTGAATTACTTGAAAAACAACAACACCCAGCTATTTAATCTCCAATAAAGGACCTTAACGGAGCTTGTGTCACATTTTCTGGTTTTCTGAAAGGACTTTTCAAAATAGCAATAAAATTTAAACAAGCCTCCTATTGGGTACAACAGCGAGTCCAGTTACAAGCTCCATTAACATTGCCATTAATTTGAGAACCAAACAAATACCCTAATTTAAAAATATCAGAAACAATAACACAGAGGGCATGGCTGCTGGGCAAGATGTTGGGAATCTAATCATTTTCATTGTAATTCCAACAGCATGAGTTCCAGGATTCCATGAAGTTGATTAAACAAGAGCCTACTTTGTCAAATGAAATTCTTCTACTTTTCCTGAAATTATACTATACGTCAATCAAAGGAGATGGGTTAATTGCATAAGAATTTGGGAGAAGCCAATGTTTGTTTGTTTGTTCCATTCTTGCTTGAAATTTCTCCCTTTTTCGTTTATAAGAATAGCCCAGATTCTTAGTGATGTCTTTTATATGTGATTTAGAATTATTACCTTCTTTATTTCATTTATATAATTTATGATCACAAGCCCATTTGGGGTTGTTAGCAATAAAAAAAATAGCAGCCATAAAATTCCTCCTCAAGTACCTGTTTTAGAGAAAAATATCATTTCTGTATTGGCTGGTAAAGTCAGTCCTGTTTTGACTCAAGCTTGAGACATGGATATTTTTAAGGAACATTTTTTATGGGCTGAACATAAAACACAGGGAGAACTTCGACTTCACTGCTGCTGCCACCATATTGTCTTTTTTTGTCATGCTCTGTGAACACCTGAGCAAAGTGTTTTCTGATTGGCTATTAGCATTTGTGGGTTAGGAATAAGGATGGAGATAGCTACTTATATTGTCAAATAATATAAACCCTTAGAAATAAAGATCAAGCTAAACTTATGTGATATTCCAGTATCTCCAATATCTCCAGTTGTCAAATATTTCTTTTTAAAAAAAAGTTGATGGAGACAAGCAGATTCGTAGAAATGCTGTAGGTAACATTAACAAGGATAATCACAGCTTTGTTTAGGAATGCTTGTCTCATGAACAAATCACCTGTCAAACAGCTTAAAATAGCCATTCTTATTTTATAGACACATATAGATCTAGGTAGAAAATATAACTCTATACTCTCAAAAAAATCCCTCAAAGATTTCCTATGTAATTACCTCAGACTCCTAATTTAACTCCCTACCACCTGAAATATAAATGTTTTATTTCTCTGATTCTTCCTTTTGTCTGGTGTCTGGACTTTTCATCTACTTTGGTTTATTCTCAAAAAAAGAGAACAGAGGTTCATGTGTATATGATTAGAATAATTAGGCTAGCTGATCTGAGCAATGAATGATAAATCACAGTAGTCATTAAATCTGTCCTGACTTGAAATAAGTGGTTTAATTGTTCATGCCATTCCAGACTCTCACAGCTGTTGTTGTCTCTTAGTCAAGCTGGGGCTGAAAATGATGTGAGCCTTGGCTTTCCAATGGACCAGGTGCATGTTAAAATATTGGTTAAAAAAAAAAAAAACCTCAGGATGTGATTAGGAACCAAAGCCATTCAGCAAAGCTTTTCATCTTTCCAAGGTGAGAGATCTCTGAACATTGTGTCTACATCTGCCATGTGACTCCAAGCTGAATTTGTCTCTTTTTGTGATTTCCTTATCTACACTTCAAAGAATAATGAAACCATAGAAATGTGCAGTGGGAAAGGACCAGTAGAATAATTTAGTTCAACTCACTACAACACGCAGTTAAATTATATAGGAGGTTTTGAAGAAGAGAAGATTAAATAGTCTGTTCTCAAAAATCTCCAGAGTTGGAAAACCTACAATCTGTGCAGGTAGACTTTCATTGTACGGATTTACTGTGCAGAATTTTTTCCTGATGTATTTAATTTTTTAGAAAATGTAACCACTGCTTATACCCATTATTTTTGGTTCTAGTGTCTGTGAGAGAATGGAAAATACTTTTCTAGGATATAGTTTTATGTATCTGAACAATGATGTTATGATTCCTTTCAAACATGGTTCTAAAGTATCTCTTTAGTTCATTGCCATAGAGCATGTCCTTCAATCCCTTCTGACTGCATTGTACCTGTTAATATCCTCCTATGGTACCTAGAAATGTACACAGCACTCCAAGTATGATGTGCGTGCTGACACATAAGCACACCCTCAACATTCAAGAGCTGAATTATGGTATAGCTGATTTTTTTTAATGTTACTATGACATCCCAGTTTTTTTTTAATGGCAAGAAACAGTGCCAAAACAGCACTCCAACGATAAAACACAATGTTTCGTCATTTGGGAAATGCAACACAGAACTGACGCAAATAAATCCACTCAAAAAGACACATCTTTGACATTATTCAATTTCACAATTTTTCAATGACGGTAATTTGGACATTCAAGCTGTAGTCATCAAAAACTAAAAGTTGATGCATGCAGTTGAGGGGACTAAAGTGACTACATTATTCTGAACTAAAGGTTGTTTGTGAAAGAAAGATGACATACTTTCTTCTTCAGTCCACATATTTCTTTTTAAAAAATGCAATTTCTTTCTAACATCTAATAGCTGTTCTATGAGGAAACAAATATTAGGAGAAACAAGCCTGCAAAATTTTAAAATGATGAGGATTTTAATAAATAGAGAGGAAAAATAAAGATAAATTTATATTCCGAAGAAAGAAAAGATTAAAAAAGAGAAAGCTAAAAGAGCAGGGGGGAGAGAAAATATTTTAAAAATAATTTCTGATTTTCTTGACAGAAGTTATAAATTGATCTCTACTCTATGATTGTAGAATGACTATCATATTTTTCCCTATAATCATTAAACCATAATAGGAATTGCCCAACACCCTTTCAGAACTTAAGCCCCTTCACTGCATCCTCCCAGAGCAGTCCAAACTTCACTTGGGTGCTCAGATAAACAATAAATCAGAGGTTGACCAGATTAGCTCAGATAAAACCTAGGATTTGCATTTCCTCTTTTGCCTATAGCGTCAGCTATGACCCCTACATGACCCCATAGGAATTTGACAACAGCCAATAGAATATTGAAGGACATGTTCTTGCACAGGAACAGGAAGCTCATATACAAAGGCCCCCACAACTCCATTTTATCAGCTGCCCAGAATCACATGTGGTTCTGCTTCATCATTAAACCATCTTTCCAATCAGCCTCCATATTTCCAGTGTATGGAAACAACTTGGAACTGAACCAGATGGATTATTTCTTCCAACACCTCTCTTCTAGTATTGATGATGTTATCTAATCAGTCAGTGAGCTACAGGTATTCTCTTCTATGCATGAGTTTGAATATTCTAATCCTATAACCTAGTTATAGATTCTGCCTTTGGTAGCTGGCTCCACATCTCCTCCATAACTTTAGTTTACTCTTCACTTGTTTTATATTTCTCTATTAAGTTGGGTGTGGGGGAATAACATGTTTTGAAGATCATCTTTTGGTGGCCTCCATCACACTGAAAAACTCTTACGAACATTTTTTTTAAAGAAAAGAAGTAAACTATAATTAATTAGGAGACGAGCAAAAAATAATTGGAGAGACTGGACATGGTATCTCTTTGTGAAAATGACTAAAGGAGAGCAATAATAGACTCCATCATATAGGGAAATTTATTAAATGTCAACTAGGAAAACATTCCTATGCTTGTTTTATTAGCTGCCATAAAAAAAGGGGGAATTTAAGACAAGCAATTTATTGATAGATGTATATGATTGCACAATATTGTATATACTTGTAAATATGCACAAAAAATAAATGTGTATAAGACAGGTGTCACAGAATTGTTAACGTTATGATTAATTTTATCTTTTATTTTTAAAAGAAATAAAGGACTAATAAAGTTTGTTTAAAAAAGTGGGGGGGAGAGGAAGAAAATCTGGAAGAGCAGTGCAGCAGTTTGAAACTGAAAGTACATTCCAACTCTTATCTTTAAAAGATAGTAACTAAAATACCAGAGTTTTTGCCCTCGAATATATTTAATTGGAGAAAATGAATGATGACACTCAGCCTATGAATGTGCTCAATTGGAGAATCTGGTTTATGAAACACCAGGGGGAGTGGGGAAACAGGCTCACAGGGGCCTGTAAATTATGTGTGCCAGAGTTGGCTGCATACAGGGCAGTGCCAGTATGTCACCTCTAATAAATCATTTGAAGTTTTTTGAAGTTTGGCTTGAGAATCATGATTAATTAGAATGATTGCTGGAATCTTGACATTAACATTGTTTGTTGGGTAGAATTCTGTACCAAATTCCTTCTTGTTGAAAAGCATGTAACCACTTAGTCCCAACAATCTTCAGGTAAGGAGCATAAAGTACATAAATACATTTTAATTCCCTTCATACTGTGTCTTAAATTCCCTTCACACAGGAGAGGGGGGGAAAAAGTTAAGAAATCTCTCCATGGCCTGCATGCTAACAATCTTCTAAATAATTCACATTGCAGAAGGAACTTTATGTGATTCTAGAAGACAGAAAATGAACATCTTGAGACTTCTTGTCTTTTTAAGTAACTGTCAAGAAAAAGTTGCTCCGCTGAATAAAAAGTAGCAATAACCTCAGGGATTTATTTAGCCTTCATGCCATCTTAAAATACTTCATTTAGTGATGTGGAATCCTGCTGAGTTAAGGAATGAGGAGCTTAATTATCTGTCCATGATATACCTGTACATCTTAGCAGTACACAATGGGATTTAAACTGAGTAAGAAATGCTAACCTTATCATAAATTGCAGAGCTATGCATTGAAATGAAAAAAAAAAAGTCCTGATAGAAATAATTCATTCATTCAATAGAAAGTATTAATGCCTAGGAATTTCTTCTCCCAAAATTGCTTTCATCATGGTTCCATGAAAAACCTGCTGGCTTTCTTCTTTCTTGAAATATTACCACTGAGCAATAACCCCCCCTCCAAAAGAAACAAACAAACAAACAAACAACCCACATCTAAAATGTTTTGATTTTGATCCAATTCAGAAGTATAACAATAAGGGCCTTGGTTCCTGGTCCCTCTGAAGAAAGGGGGAGGACACTAAACAGGTCAGCTGTCAGCTCATAAAATATTCCTATGCCTGTTTTTAAGTTGCCATAAACAAGGGCACAGGGAAATCTGAAGGAACAGTACAGCAGTAAAACCAGAAGTACATTCCACCATTATCTTAAAAGGATTGTAGCTAGGTGACTGGATCTTCTGGCCACAAAAATCCTTTATTGGAGAACATGATTGGTGACACCTGGCCTGTGAATATGCTTCATTGGAGAATCTGATTTATGATACACCCAGGAGGAAGGGGGAAAACAGAGTCACAGGTGACTGTGAATTATGTATGCCAGAGTTGGCTTCATTTAGATTAATGCCAGCAAGTTGCTCCTAATAAATCTTTTGAGTTTTTTTAAAGATTGGCTCAAGGCTCATGTTTTAATGAGGGCAATTGCTGGAACCCTGACAGCAAGCCAACTCTGGCATACGTAATTCACAGTCACTTCATCCTCAGCTTACAGCCACAATTGAGCCAATAAAATTTATGTGGCTAAGTGAGACATTTGTCAAATGAATTTAGCCCCATGTTCTTGCCACAATTGTTAAGTGAATCACTGTGGTTGTTAAATAAGTTAACCCAGCTGTTGAGTGAATCCGGCTTTTCCATTGCTCATCAGAAGGTCACAAAAGATCATCACATGACTCCAGCACATTGCAACCATCATAAATGTGTGTCGGTTGCCAAGCATCTGAATTTTGATCATGCGACCATGGGGATGTTGTAATGGTCATAAGTGTCACTTTTTTCAGTGCTCTTGTAACTGCCTCCTGCAGTTGTGGGTGTTCCATCTCTGAAGGTTCTTGAGAAAAGATTGCACAATTATTTTTCTAGGATTCCTGCCTTGGGGGAGAGGGGAGAGGGGTTGGACTAGAAGACCTCCAAAGTCTCTTTCAGTCCTTTGATTCAAAGTGACTTAATAATACAGACATGGTAGAAAATAGGTCATGACAGTACAAAGCAGAGAACATCCTTCAGTATACACTGAACAAGAAACACATACACACAAGCATATAAAACCCTTTCAGAGTTTACATATTCCTAATGTCCAACTATCTTCTTCAATTGCCAATAGGTTTTCTCACATGTGCTTTTTTCAGGAGGCAACTGGACTTTCTTGCTTTTTCTTTGAAGACGTTTCGCTTCTCATCCAAAAAGCTTCTTCAGCTCTGACTGGATGGTGGGAAATGGAAGGACTGATATTCCTTGCAGGTAATTTGCATCCTTTTAGAGGGTCATTGAGGCCACCTTTGGGACAACCATGACCTGAATGACTGAGAATCTCTGCAGACTGCCAGTAGATTTCTTCCATGTTCCTTTGGTACTTTTCCACAAACCCACCAATTTTCATGCAGAATTATAGAAGATCAGAGCTCAACCTGAGACACGCTCCATTATTTATTTGCACAATTTCTACATTGTTAAACCTTCAAATTTCTCTCATCCGTGTATGCCCAGAACATCTGGGATTCAAAATAGGTGATGGCTATTGGTATGCTGCAGAAAGGAGTATATTTTACTTGTGCCAAATGTATTTGGTAAATGATGAATTTTGATGGCAGTGTGTTGTTTTCCGTGCTTCTTGTTTAGTTTCTGAACATTTCATCACCAGGCTAGATAACATCCTCAGGGGAACTTTTGGTCAAAGTTGTCTTGTTTCACTTCTCGTCTGCTTTTATAGGTCTGAGATGGTCAGTTGGTCATGTGACCAAGTGGTCACACCATATGAGGTTCATCTAATGGTGAGGTCACACCCCTGCTAGTCATATGACTGACTGGTGATCAGGGGTGAGCTTCAAAAATTTTAGCCATCGGTTCTCTACCCAGTTGCTGGGTGGGCATGGCCATAGTGGGTGTGGCCTAGTCAGCCTCCTACATCACAGGGGGAGGGGTTGTTTTCACCCTCCCCTGGCTCCGGTGGCTTTCCTCGAGCGTCTGAGAGAGCAAAAGTAGCATCCCCAGGCTCCGGAAACCCTCTGGAGGCCCATTTTTTTGCCCTCCATAAGCTTCCACACAGTCCCTGTACTTACCTGGGATNATAAGCTTCCACACAGTCCCTGTACTTACCTGGGATCCAAAATGTGCTGTGTGGGGATTTCCGGGAGTGGTGGGGTGGGGTGGGATTTGCCAATTCACTGAACCAGCCATAAAATTAGCTATCGGTTAGCTATGGGTTCACCCAAACTGGGATGAATTGGTAGCAGCCCACCCTTTCTAGACATGCTGTGTGAGGGTCATTTGCCTGGAGTGATGTGTCAAAATGATGGATTTTACAACAGCAAATCTCTAGGCTTCTATCCCAGGGCAGTATTGAATTCTACTACACAGTGCAATATTAATGCAATATCAGGGGTTGTCTATTCCATGTATAGAATGTGAAGGATGTGTGTTTGTGTTTATTTTCATGGTTATGATGTGCACTAAAGATGTGTTTGATTTCGTTGTACGAGGTGCAATGACAATAAACTAAACTAAACTAAACTAAACTAGTAGAATTGTGGTGAAACTATCAAGATATGGATTTTTTTTTAAAAAAAGACCTATTTCCCTTAAATAATATATGAAGGATTTAGTTGTGTTTTATGGATTGATAATGATTTGAGTGGGGGTTTTCACAATGGGAAGATATTATTTATGCTTCATATAAAAAGGGGGGGCATTGTTTTTCCTTCACAGGGTCTGTCCCTTGGTTTAAAAGTGTCACACTGATGCTAAGATGGAAGGCTGTGGAAGATAAATAGCCTGTAATTGTGTCAGGAATGCTCTGAAAAAGAAATCTAAATATTTCGGCAAAGACTTCATTCTCATAACAATTCAGAAGACATCTAGCTGGCAACAAGCAAATCACCTAATTTGTAAACCAAATTAGGATAAATGCTGCCAATGGTTATATATAATGTCAAGTGTTAATAAAATGGGCAGTAGGAGAACATCAATAAGAAAAGCTGCATTAAAATAGCATCTCACTTTAGCACAGAAGACTTCCAAGAAATGTGTCTCATGCCATGGGGAATGAGCAGAAGCCACTGACGGTTGACCCTCATATTCTCCCAATTATCTGAGATGAGATGAAGTGAATCAGTAATTTTGGTGGTTCTATTATTAAAAATCCCATCAAATTACATATACAGAACAGTGCAGCAGGGTTGAAGCTAAAGTCATATCTATTATCTCATGTATCTGTCTGCCTGTCTGCCTGTCTATATATCTACATCTGTATATCTGTATATCTGTCTGTCTGTCAGTCTTTCTGTCTGTCTACTCTATCTGTCTGTCTATTTGTCTGTCTGCCTGTTTACCCTATTTATCTATTTATCTATCTATCGATTGATCTATCTATCTATCTATCTATCTATCTATCTATCTATCTATCTATCTATCTATCTATCTATCTATCTATCAATCCCACATACTGTCTACCTACCTACCTTACAACCCCTTCTCTCTTTCTCTCTCTCCTCCCCCCCCCCCGTGTGTGTGTGTGCTATCATATTATATATTATAGTATATGCTGTTTTAGCTTCCTTCGCGGTATTACCCACGTCATTGTAGCTCTGTTGAAATTGGTAGCTCATTGTAGTTCTGTGTGCAAGGTGTAGCAACGTTTCAGCAAGAAATCCTCATCTGCCATACATCAGCTTCTGTATGGAAAGTGTTTGTCTCACAGTTCTCTTGTTTCAATATTTGAGGCTGGTCTATTCTGATTGGCTATTACATGGGTCTGTGTTCATTTGGCATCTTGGAGTTTGATTGATTGGTGTTTCTGGTTTCTTCTGTCTGTTCTTGTGGCTTTGATTGGCCTGGCAGCAACTTGCCTGTGTTTTGTGCCTGTGGGGGGGGTGTTTGAGTTAGAGGCATCAGATGAACACAAAAATGCAGTAAAAAAGCTGGAACACACCTCCTTCACTAGTCCAACACATGAAAACCAACAGGTCACAAACATCAACTTCAATGGCACCAAAACCTAGCCACATAGAAAACCCCAGCCACAGAATCATCAGAGAAGCCATAGAGATTGAAAAAAGACCTGACAGCATGAATAGAAAGAGATGATTCCAGCAGACTGTCAATCATTTGGAACCTGCCACTCTCAAATAGAAAGATCTCCACACCCAAAAACAGACAAACACCTGAGCACAGACAGACTTCCTCTGATGCCTCCAACTCAAACACCCCCCCACCAGGCACCCAGGTTAACCCAGTTGCTGATGAATAGCAGCCATCCTTTCACACGAAGCCAAGCTGCATTGAAAGCCCCAACACAAGAACAGAGTGCTGCCAGCCAATCAAAGCCACAAAACAGACAGAAGAAAGCAGAAACACCAAATCAAACTCCAAGTCCAATGAACACAGACCCAGGTTAATGCCAATCAGAATAGACCAGGCCTCAAAATTTGAAACAGAGGAACTGTGAGACACACTTTCCATACAAGAGCCTGATGGATGGCAGATGAGATTCTGCTGAAACGTGCTACAACTTAACAGAACTACAATGAGCTACAACTTTAACAGAAACTACAATGACGGGGATAATACCCGAAGAAGCTAAACAGCAAAATTGAATAGTACACTCTCGCGGAAGCTTAAAAAAAAATTATCATATAGTACTATATATATATATATATATATATATACGTATACTATATAAATTCATATATATCACATAACTACATACTAGTACATATATACACTTGAATTACCATATTACCATATAACATATACATATAAATACAACATTACATAGCAACATATAGCATACATACATACAGTAATATATACATATATATATATTATATATATATATTAATATATATATGTTCTTCTGAGAGTTTCTCGCGGCGGATATTTGTCGTGTGGATTCTTTGTGTTATTTCGGTCTTTCTCCCGCGTAAGAATTGGAGTGTCTAGTGCAACGTTTCGATGACGTCCTTCATTTCTCACTCTTCAGGCTAGTTTCTCAGCTCTGTGCTCTCAGAGTCAATGTGAGCTTGCAGCTGACTTTCTTCCTTTTAACTGGCATGTGGTAGACTAGCCAGTTAAAAGGAAGAAGCGCTGCAAGCTCACTTACTCTGAGAAGCACAGGCTGAAGAACAACCTGAGAGATGAATGAGACTTCATCGAAATGTTGCCTAGATACTTCCAATTACGCGGAATTTATATATATATATATATATATTATATATATATATATAATATATATATATATATAGTATATATTATATATAGTATATTATATATATCTATATATAGTATATATATATTATATATAACACACACGACACATTATTATTTAAGATTTCACGGGTCTTACATAAACAACTCCATACAGACAGCCTGTGATGGCAGATGAGATTCTGCCTGGAAAATTGTACAACTTTAAACAGCCTACAATCGACGTGGATAATACCCGAAGGAAGGCTGAACAAGCATATCTGTTGTCAGTCTCGTACCTTGTCGTATCTAGTCTGCTTATCCTATCTATATACCTATCTATCATTATCTATCTATCGATCTATCATCTATCATCTATCTATCTTCAAATCTATCTATATTTATATATCTCTCTCACACTCCAAAACAGACATCCTCTCTCTCCCCCTCCCTCCCTCCCTCCCTCCCTCTCTCCCTCCTCCCCCCCACTCTCCAGGGAATGCATTCATATGGAGACACTGTAAAATTGCTGATAGTGTATCTAGGCTTCCACACATCTAGACAATTTCATTTACTTTTCATGTTCATTGAGACTTTTCCTTCCAACATTCTCTTTGTTAAATCTAAAACATGTGTCAGAGTTCTATATTTCCCCAGTTAAATTATTACTTCTGGGGTATTAATAAGCAAAGAAGGAGCCCTAACTTCCTATCTGCCATTTTAGATGCTGCGTCAACTCTCCAATCTTCTAAACAGTAGAACGAACTAATGTCTGACTGTTATGGCTCCTTCCTTGCAGTTGTACCAAAGATGGTATTTCTTTATAAGTTGTCATAGACGTCAAAAGGAGAAATACAATATTTGTAGTCACTGCCACTAAATTTCAGCTAGCATTATAACAAAAAAAAAATTTAAAAAATATTTTAACTGTGATCAACATCGTGAAAGCTTCCTGGGGAAGTAAATTGAGTGTGTGATGCCAAAGGAATTTTTTAAAAAAGGCTCTAAATGTATTCTAGTATTCTTTATGGATTTTAACAACTTTATTTGCTAATTATCTTATTTTTCCACTGAAAGGAGCATGCATATTTTATGGCTTTTTCCCCCACCCACCCTTTTTTAATGATTTTGAGATTCCACTTACATTGGAAGGACAAATACGTACTTTTCAAGAGAAAGGGTATATTCAGAGGGTAAAATTATATGTATATATATTAGTATATTATAGTATACATATAATGTTGCATCACTTTATTTTTATGCAGATAATTTCCAGAATTACATACATAGGAAATATTGAACATATATTAAACAAATATTGAACTAACATAATAATTAATCAGTGGAGCGACTTGTCTCCAGAAGGTGTGGGTGCTTCATCCCTGGTGGTTTTTTAAGATACTGGACAACTGTTTGTCTGAGATGATATTGGGTTTCCTGCCAGAGCAGGTGATTAGACTAAGAGACTGCTAAGGTCCTTTCCAACTCTGTTATCTGGTTAAATGAACAAAAATTAGGGAAGAAAGACAATTATTTTCACATGATTTTTTTCACCACATTCAAAGATGTACAATCAATCTTATTTGTACATCAATGGTACTATTAATACATACTCCTTTCTTTTTAAAGTTTTTAAAATGTTTACTTTGGGAAGAAAGAAAGAAAGAAAGAAAGAAAGAAAGAAAGAAAGAAAGAAAGAAAGAAAGAAAGAAAGAAAGAAAGAAAAGAGAAAAGGAAGGGAGAAAGGAAGGAATGATGAAGGAAGGTAGGAAGGAAGAAGAAAGAAAGAAAAGGAAGGAAGGAAGGAAAGGAAGAAAGAAAAAGAAAGGAAGAAAGAAAAAAGAAAGAAAGAGAAAGGAGGGAAGGAGAAAGAAAAAAGGAAGAAAGTAGAGAAAAGAAAAGGGAGGGAGGGAGGAAGAAGAAAAGGGAAAAGAAAGAAGGGAGTGAGGGAAGGAAGGAAGCAAGCAAGCAAGGAAGGAAGGACGGGCACTGTCAGGTCTTTTGGCACAGAAACTCAGACTAAATGCAACATGACTCATTTTTCCCTCTATGAACCTAATTTCCAAAGTACCCTTCAAAAGTCTCAGTGATGCATCATATTGAAACTTAATGCTAAAACGGCCAATGACAAGAGAGCCATCCCTCTAATGGTTATTTGGACAGCTTTTTTGTTCAGCTGGAAGCTGGAAGCCATGGCAAACATTAGAATAGAATAAAACTGGAAGGGACCTTTGAAATCTTCTAGTCCAATCCCTACTCAAGCAGGAGGCCTTATATTATTTTAGACAAATGTTTTAACAGGATTAACAGATTAACGGACTTGGAAGGGACCTTGTAGATCATCTAGCCCTACCCCCCATCCAAGCATGAGACCTTACACCATTTCAGACAGATGGCAGTCCAGCCTCTTCTTGAAAGCATCCAGTGATGAAGTTCCCACAACTTCTGAAGGCAATTTATGTTCCATTGGTTGATTGGTTGTCCAATCTCTTCTCAAAATCCTCCTGTGATGGGGCGTTCACATCTTCTGAAGGCAAGCAGTTCCACTGATTAATGTTTCTATTAGGAAATTTCTCTCTTAGTTCTCTCCTTGATTAGTTTCAATCGATTTGCCCAAAGTCACCCTTGTTTGACTTTCATGCCTAAGGCAGGACTAGAACTCACAGTCTCTTGGTGATTGGCCCAAAATCACCCAGCTGGTTTCATGCCTAAGGCTTCCAATATTACTTTTAACACCAGGGAAATAAGTCCTTCCTTCCTTCCTTCCTTCCTTCCTTCCTTCCTTCCTTCCTTCCTTCCTTCCTTCCTTCCTTCCTTCCTTCCTTCCTTCCTTTTCTCTCTCTCTCTTTCTTTATTTTCTCTTTCCTCCCTCCCTCCCCTTCCTTCCTTTCTTTTTCTTTCTTCCACTCTCTCTCTCTTTCTCCTCTTCCCTCCTTCTTTTCTTTCTTCCTTACATGGCCCTACATGGCAGCATACCTCACACACTGAAACCCCAAAACCGGCTCATAGCAACCAATAAAACCAAGAGGAACAAAATAATATAGCTCTTGCAAATGTCAGAAATTCAACAGATACTCCTCTCTTGCAACACCCTTGTTTTATGCAAGGCTCAGTACTTATTTTGTAAAAGGGAATGCATTTTTAAACATCATAGGAGTAGATAAGCAACCGAATCACAGTGTAAAGGGCATTTTAGGCTGCAATCCTATTCACACAGCAGAACGGATTTTTTTAGCAAACATGCAGAGGAGTCCCTGTGCATTCCTTCCTTAATCATCCATAAAGCCTGCTACAATATCATCTTTGATCTCTTGCAGTATTTTATCATATAATCCTTTCATTTGAGATTTACCGAGCTGAGCACACATCTGTGATCCCTCTCCAGTTAATATTGACCAAAGTACCCTCAAAAATATCATTATATTACGATAGAAGATTTGGTCAATGTTATGAGCTTCAAAACATAAAAAAAAATAAAAACGGCAGTGTATTTACAGTATGCCTCTGCATTTATTGGCAGTTGCTAGAAGCAAAAGCTGATTGAATCTGTTGGAAAATATTGAATGCTGGATGCAAAGAGATTATTAAACCATAGTATCTCACTTCAAACCTGACAATATGTTTCGAAGGAGATTTAAAAGTTTTAGATAAATATTGGAGAGAAGGTATATCAGTTAGATTCCAGCAAATTAAAAAGTCTATCGGTTTCTATTTTACACCACCCATCTGTTCAAAACACAACAGATAAAAACATGCTTCATGCAATCCAGAGAATAATTATTGCTTTTTCTCCAGAGCTTTCCCCTCCTCGAAGATCTAGTCCCTCAAGCACCTTAATAAATATTCATAATCTCCTTTGTTATGAAAAAAAGTCCCTGATTTCAGATCAGATTTTTGTATTATTTTTTTAAAATCCCTGGTTATCTTTGGGCTGATTGTTGCATGCCTATCTGAAAGAAAAACAAGGGATAAAAATATTGAATAGACTAGGGCAAGAATTGTTGTTAAGGAATCAAGCCAACATTAGAAAAACTGAATAACAGAAGAACAGAGTTGGAAGGGAGATCTTCTATCTCGTCCAACCCTTGCTCAGGTAGGAAACACTACACTTCAGTAGATTTCATTTCTTTCCCCACACTAGGTACAAATACTGGATTGCTTTCTTTTCATTTTATTCAAATAACAACAAAAAAACTAATTCAGTTCAGTATGAATTGTCTTTCCAGTCCCTCCTTGATGCACTTTTTTTACATTGGATATCTAGTTTAAATGCCAAAGAAAAATCATTTATATATTTTTCAGACCTTTGGAGGCTCACACTGTCAATCGTTCACACGACTCAAAGCTATTTGTTTAAAGTAAAACTAACAGGTTTGAATTAAGTTTTAGCTAAAAAATGAAGCTTTAATTCCAGAATTTTGTGTTTTTGTAGACACCAAGACAGTCTTTAATACACAAAAATGAGTGTAGCATGTGTTGCTCTCAAACTTACAAAATATGAACCAAGGCTAGAAAAAATATCAGCATGCATACAAGAGCAAAAGTCACATTAATCAAAAGCATGCCAAATGCAAACTTTTAACTTCAATAAAAAGTTATTTGTATCATTGAAAGTGTTGTTATTGTGGGGGTTTTCTTCAGAGAAAAGAAGTTGAATCACATGAGTTTTTTCTGAACTAAAACATTATTGAGGTTATATTGCCCTGTAGTCAAGGTCGCGTTCTGCCGAGGTGGTAGCTGGGAACATCAGCAGACAGAGAACCAATTCTCTCTGCTGATCTTCTTGGCTTCTGTCTTGGCCCAACCACCCGCTCTTGGGCTCTTGGCTGTTTTTTATTTCCTGCTTTTTCAACCTTAGCTGCTTTGCACAGCACAGCTGAGGTTGAAAAAGCAGGAAAGAAGAGGATTTTCAAATGCTGCGCACCCACGCGCAGTGCTTGTCAGCTGTCCAGGTAGCACAGCTGATGATTTCTTGCAAATGCTGTGCACATGCTTACCGCATGTTAGGTGTGGCCACGTTCATGGCCATGTGCAAAACGCATGCTCACCATACCAGTTATAACACCAGTTGTATCCCACCTTGCCTATTGGCACTTCACAATAAATGAGTTTCAGGTTGCCAGTTTGGGCACACGGTGCTAAAAAGGTTCACCATCAGTGCACTACACCATTTCAGACAAATGGTTGTGCAATATCTTCTTAAAAACTTCCAGTGTTGGAGCATTCACAATTTCTGGAGGCAAGTTGTTTCACTGATTAATTGTTCTAACTGTCAGGAAATTTCTGCTTAGTTCTAGGTTGCTTCTCTCCTTGATTAGTTTCCATCCACTGCTTCTTGTCCTGCCTTCAGGTGCTTTGGAGGTTGACTCCCTCTTCTTTGTGGCAACCCTTGAGATATTGGAACACTGCTATCATTTCCCCACTTGCCCTTCTTTTCATTAAACCACACATACCCAATTCCAGCAACCGTTCTTTATATGTTTTAGCCTCCAGTCCCCTAATCACCTTTGTTGCTCTTCTCTATACTGTTTTTAAAGCCTCAACATCTTTTTAACATCATGGATGGCCAAAATTGGATGCCATATTCCAAGTGTGGTCTTACCAAAGCATCATACAAGCTTAATTTGCACAGCATGGATCAGATTACAAGTTTCAAGTCAGTTGGACACATCTTGTCTCAAGTTGGCTTTCATAGGAACATTTCTAAACACTTTGATCAGGTTTCAGCAATGTTCCTCTTTTTTTTTTCAAATATGTATCATTAAAGAGTTTTGCAATACTAAAAGATAATGTAAACTGAGATAATGTAAACTTCACAGTAGGAAGTGCTTAGGAAGCACCTATAAAACAATAATTGTTTTATTTAACAAATAAAGGCTAATTAATAATTCCCCACCTCTTAGGAAATTACATATCTACTTATTTAAGAAAATGTACATGGCTGTCCAACTAACTCTCAGTGATTCCTGGTGGCTTACAAGGATAAAAAACTTACATAGAAACAATAAAAAAGCAATAACCCCCAGCCTCTTTGTGACAACAAGCAAATGAGATATTTGATAGGTTCCATCCAGAGGTGGGATTCAGCAGGTTCTGACCAGTTCTGGAGAACCGATAGCAGAAATTCTGAGTAGTTTGGAGAACTGGCAAATACCATCTCTGACTTTGACAGTATCCTTCCCCTGCCACACCCACCAAGCCAAAACCACAGAACCAGTAGTAAAAAATTTTTTGAATCCCACCACTGGTTCCATCCCACTCTGGAGTCTCCAAGAGTGTTAAGGGTGGCAATCTTATCTTTGCGGGGATGATGTCCCATAGAAAACTACTACATTGAAGGCCCTTCTTCTTGGTCTCACTAGACGGACCTTGTCTGCAGTTAAACAACCAAACTCAGAAGGCATCAAGGACTCCTGTGAACATCTGAGATGCTTCCCTTGTGAAGATGTAACTTAAGTGTTTGTTCTACTGTGCATATCATAAAGTTTTCCATATGATTCACAATTATTATGTTTGGAAGGAGAAATTTCTTGCCCTACACTTTTTAAATGGTGGTCAACATGTCTGGAAACCAACACACTTTTCCAGTTCTCTTTGCAAAGATCTGAACAATTAGTTTATTTCATTTAGCAGAAGGCATTTTGGCCAGAATTCTCAAGGAGTTTAAGCATTTTGAATTGCAAATCAATGGTTTTAAGCATATTTAATGCTGTACCAAATTGTAACTTCTGTCATTTGCACAAGCTTAAGAAATCGCTCTTCTCGGATAAAGTTTAATGTACCTAAGGCACAACTTTGACAGGATGCATTGAACTGTTGGCTTAGAAAGAAATCTTGTTAATTTGCACTGCATTAGCATTGGTTAACTGAAGGAAAACACTTGTTTTTGCAGGATTTTTAACTGAAAAGCCAGGTGATCTATCAGGTGCAATTTCTTCTTTTCTAAAATTTACAAGAATATCTTCACATCAGTCAACTAATACCCTCAGTTTGGAAACTGATGGATATCAGACTGGCGGATTGAGATTGAAATTGAAAATCCTGTTTCCCAAGGGAATCCCTGGCAGAATTCATCCCAATTAAAAAGATCATTTATTGTACTATAATAAAAATATGTTATTTTAACTGAATGATTTAAAAGATTCTGAAAAGAAAGAGGTGGGTGTTAAGATAACGAGGATGAAAGAGAAAATAGAAAAACAAAATATTTTTTTAAAAAGAGAAAACTGTCAATTAAACACTTTTTAAAGTAATTGAGCTATTTGCCTGAGATATTGCTCCAAATTATGGGTAGTCTTTGACCAATGGTGGACTGAAAATATTTTAACAACCGGTTCTCTGCCTGGGTAGGTATGGCGGGTTGTGACTGGGTGGGTGACATCACTCATCACACCCAGCCCTGCCTCCCGGCCAATCACCTCAAAGAAGTAGGATTCAGCTGGTTGGGGCTAATCCCACCACTGGCTGGCCCCGTTCCCACCCGGTTTTTTGAGCTGCTTTTTGGCCGTTTTTTAGCTGGATTTTTTTTTTTTTTTTCATTTTCAGGCTGTTTTTAGGCCAATTTTGAGCNTTTTTTTTTTTTTTTTTTGCCATTTTCAGGCTGTTTTTAGGCCAATTTTGAGCCATTTTCAGACTGTCTTTTGGGCAGAAAAATGGCCTGAAAACTGGCTGAAAAAATGCCCTGAAAAAATGGCCAAAAAAACCAGACCACTTTGAGCTGTTTTCAGGCCATTTTTGGACCATTTTCAGGCTGTTTTCAAGCTGTTTGCAGGCCATTTTCAGGTAAAAATGGCCTGAAAAAATGGCCAAAAATAGGCTGTTCTGGGGCTGTTTTCAGGTTGTTTTGGGGCTATTTTTGGGCCATTTTCAGGCTGTTTTTTTGCACTGAAAATGGCCTGAAAATTGGCTGAAAAATGGACTGAAAAATAGCCAAAATAGACCATTTGGGGGCTGTTTTCAGGCCGTTTGGGGGGGCATTTTTTTAAAAAAAATTTATATATATATGTGTAGGGTATGCCAGTTGGTTTACAAATTGTTTTGTGCTACCATTTCACAGTCTTCAATTACAATTATATTATATATCCTCTCATATTTTCAATCAATGATCAAAATACATTAATATCTTTATTAATCAATCATTGACTATACTTTTATTCTTCATGTTTTATAAAAATAATCATGTTTTACTTAATTTATTTTTATAACATTCATATTATCCTCCCAGATCTATCCTGAATCCATTTGTAGATATAATTTTAAAAAGAAAAAATAATACATCTTCTATATTTATATTTTCTAAAAATCCTACATATTTCATCCACTATGTTTTGTTATCTAACCATTGATGGAAATAAATATCCTCAAAATTTTAATTAAAATTGTTTTATGCATCTTGTTTTCTTAATTTCAAATGTCATCGACTCATTTCAGCACATTCCAATATTTTTCTTCATGATCTCCTTCCTGTGACGATATCTCTAATTTTTCCCCAGTTTTTTAGCAAAATACAATCCTAGTTGCTGTTTAATACATTTACAAGTCAGATATTTTTCAAATATTTACTGTATATTTTCAGGCAAAAAATTCCCATTAAAAAAATTCTCTGTTTTTCAAGTCTATATGGCTTATTTGTCATTTTTTCCAGCCACATGTGGATTTTAGTCCAATATTTTTTAGGCGTCCAAACATGGTCCACACACAATGGTAGTAATGAGCATTTTGGGGGGTAATTTTCAGGCTGTATTTTCAAAGGTTGTTTTTTCAGGCCATTTTAAAGGCCTGGTCCCACTGGCACTTATGGATGCAAAGAAGATGTAAAACGTAAAAAAGCTTGCGTCCTGTTGGAAAAATGCTAATTGCATCGCGATTGTGTACTCACTGCATATGTGTTTCATTGTGCTCTATCTGTTTTCGAGTTATCCATCCACTGCGATTTCAATCCAGCAGCAAAGAAGTTTTTTGAGGGTTGCAACAATTCTGTGAACGGATTGAACTTTCTGGCCCGCATACGATGTAATATCCCACAACATTATAAGCAGGCAACAAACATTCTTTGTACGTTATCCATCCGTATATAACAAATTCCAGCTGTAAATCCTCTCTGATTGCCTCTGGCCATCCCCTTCAACTCACATCACTGCAGCTGAACATGGAAGTAGGGAGGAAACAAAAGGTACACGGAAACGTCTACACAGCCGTTAGTTAGGCATGGAAAATAGAAAGGATGTAAGCGTATGCATCTCGTATATACATATTCAAACAGACAAAACGTTTGTATCTGGGATGTGTATCTCGTATATATAGGAATGTCTGCAGTATGACTAGAGTATGTAGAAGGACACCTAGCGGACAACGGATATTTTTCTATAAAAAAGGGGGAGGAAATCATCTGGATCTCAGTATGAGTTCCAAGCCAGCCGTGGTGTACAAACCTCTTCACCTTTTGTCTTGGTCTTTCAACATCATCAATTGTTCTCCACCATGGATGATGAAACAGTCCGTATGATAGCTGTGCTCATTCATCCAGCCAGAACCAAAAACCTGTTTCAGATGTTTCAATGTTTACACAGGAAGGAGAAGAAAGGAGACGTCGCAAGAGGTGTGTGGGTCCGAGGATGGATCAAATGAAAAGATGGAGTTTTGGACCTGTATGACGCAGTTGATGGTGGATTTGAGGTAATGAAGATCCTGCGGGCATTCCATCACTTCATGAAGGATGCCACGCGAGCCATGTTGTGGCGAATTTGTAGAGTGTCCTGAGCACCCAGGTTGTCAAGCCCGAGCACCAACTTCCATGCCCAACCTGGCAACTGGACTGAAGGTGGGTCAGCTGAACTTGCGGAGCCATGGCCTCTGGAACCACATAAGCAGAAACTATGGCAGTATGCATGGAGGGTGCCACACAACACCATCAGCATAGTGGTCAGAGGAAATGGTATAGGCCATCATCAAGAATACATGGGAGGTAGCTCCTCAGGTGCCGCACCAACTGAAACAAGAGCTGGAGAAAAACTTGCAGAAAGAGTGGTATCAAGAGGTGGAACATTCCCCACACCTTGGAGCCATAGATGGGGAAGCACGTGGCCTGCAAAAGCTCCAGCCTAACTCAGGGTCCACTTATTGTGAAACTACAAGGGCTTCTTCAGTATCATCTTCTTTACCAATGATTGATGCTGACTACAATTCATCTAGCATAGCAAGTGCTTCAGGCAATGGTCAGCTTCAGATGCCACGGTATACATGCCAGTACACTCTAGTGATGCTGGAACACAAACCTCATCCATGGTCTTCCCAGGTCCAGACCCCCTAAGCCCCAAGAACACACAGATGTGCCCTACTTCATAATTGGGATGAGCCTGTTCCTCGTCAGAACCTACATGAAGCGCCGTAACATTCCAGATAGCCTCACCCATGAAGAGAGGATCTTCACTCAGTTTGCTGTTCCAGGGCAAGACGGATGGTGGAGAAATGCTCTTTGTCATCCTGGCCAACAGGTTCCCAGAGTACTTTCACCACGATGGCAGCATACCCACAGACTGCCGTAGAGGAGGCATCATGTGAAGCTGCTGCATCCTGCACATCTCATGTCACCACCCAGTGGTTGCAGAACAGAGCTTGTGGCCTCAACAAAGTGGAATGTGACATGGACTGGTGAAATGGAGGCAAGGACGCTGAACCTATAGATACTGTGGATGTACAAGGCCCCAACAGAGTTCACGGTGAAGGGAAGAAGCAGCGACATACACTCTGAGAACGTGAACTCGTCCAAGTGGAGCAGTGGAGTGGAAACAACGGATGATAGATGCTTTGGATGCTTCCTTGAGAGCCTGTTCTGCATACACACGATGAGATGGCATGTATTGTGATGGCCTACAATGAATCAGAGCATTAATAATGAGTTGTTTTTTAAATGTGTGTTGATAATGATTCAATTGTTATTGAATAATAAAGGCCCATATGTGCTGGCAGCTGGGAATGGTGGACCATACAAGTCCACTAATGCTTGCCACTGGAGGTTATTTCCAACTATTACCTCACAACTCCATCCTGTAAATCCACTTTACCGCACAAGGACTCATACAAGATCCCTGCCTCCAACTATTTACTCAATGTATCCTGCCCATGCCCACTTGTTAGTACACTAAACCAGACTAAGGCTAGCAAAGTACTTTATAACTTTCTTAGAAAGTTTCATAAGACTTTAATTAAGTAAAAAATAAAAAGTAAAACCTGATTAGAAGTGTGTAAGCAAAGATAAATTTTCTTAGGTAAACTTATGCTGTAAATTAAATAAGGCAAAAATAACCACAGTTAAGTGGGGGGTTCTTTAAAAAGCCAAAAAGACAATCACTTTAACAAGTAAACAACATCTAGGTTTCCCCTCTGGACCCCTATTTCCCTCAGTCCACTCTGAAGTCATGTCCATGGTCTCAGCTTTAAGTGGGCAGGGACTGTGAAGGTGGCTTGGCTTGAGTGCTGGTCTGAGGCACCATTGGGGTGCTTGCCCCGGATACAACAGGTGGTGGTGTGTTCAAGGAAGCTATACCGAGAGCTGGACACAGTCCTGTGAGGTTGAGAGCCTTCATACAAGGACTTGAAGATGTCAGGCCCAAATATTGATGACAGATTGTCTATTGACAGGCTTGGCTGTGGGGTGGAGGAAGGGTGGGAGGAGTGTGTGGGCTGTCTGGTCTGCAGCTGGGTGCAGGAGTGGCGCTGTGGCGTGCGATGAACCTGGGCTGGACTGGGAAAGTTCTGCTTCTGCTGTGGGAACTCTGGTAGTCCGTAGCCTTGGTAGGTGAGGGCTGTTTGAAATCCGCTGAAGGGCTTTGTGAGCAATGCACTGGGGTGGAGGAGCAGACTGGACTGGGTAGAGCAGGCTCAGCTGGGCCTTGAAAGTTGTGGCAGAAAGTGCTTGTGATCTTCTGCTTCATCCTGGTACTGGCCTCGGCAGGTCCCTCAGGCGTTCTGGCTCACGTAGGTGATGAAGGTTGTTCCGGTCCGCGGATTGCCTGTCGCAAGTGGACCAGCTTGAGGGAAGAAGTTCTTGTGTCGGTCTTCATTGTGTCCCTGATCTCGCAACAGCACACCTGTGTCCTGGCCCTCCAGTCTGCCTCTCTGCCTGCATCCTCCTCTGGAGCTGGGGTGGGGAATGGGGGTGGGTTGCCTCTAGTGGCTGCTGCTTCTTCCTCATTTGTGACAGCAGGTCATCAATCTTCCACGGATCCTCCAGGTCGCCGGCATGGGGAGTGCAGCTGTCAAGGGGGTTCTGCTGTGGGCCTCTGAAGACACACTGCCTGGACAGGGTAGCTGGTCTTCCTGCTGGAAGAAGGACTGGCTGTCTGGTGGGCTTCTGAAGGGAGAGGGGTCTAGAGGGGCTGCTCCTCGGTGTGGATCTCACCCTTCAGGACAACTGGCACTTGGCGCATGACGTACATCTCCCGGTCAGTGAGCTTCGACAAGCGGTCGTGCCCGGATTTCTTGAGGTGTAGCGTTGGCCATACCAGATGTCGAATGTCTTCAGCCATCCAGGAGTAGGTCTGAAGTTACGCCCACGGCTCATCTGCCTTGCCTCTCCAAGCGCCATGCTTCTCATGTGTCCGGATAGAGTCTGTGGGCCCTTCTCCAGAGGTACTCCGTTTCTCCGCTCAGCCATTTCAGACACACTCATCTCAATCTTACTTCAGAAACGGTGTACTGTTGCCTCTTCCTCCCTCTGTCTAGGAGGCTTCAGCAGGGTCCTTCAGGGACTTGAGCAGCAGGGCCTTCAGGGGCTTGAGCAGCAGGACCTTCAGGGGCTTGTAAGACGCAGGCGCTTCAGCAGCTAGGGCTTTGAGGGGCCTTGGGGCTGGTCCACCCAACAGCAGCGAGCAAGCGCTCAGAGTCATGGCAGGGGGTGGGATGCTGGTTCTGTGCCTTCTTCACCTTGCCTAGGGGCTTGAACAAGTAAGTGCACGGGCTTCTCTTCTTGCCTGGACTGACGAACCATGGTGTACCTGCAAGACGTATCTTTGGGCAGCAGTTCTTTCCCTGTATGCTGACTGCGTGCGTGCTTGCATCCTTTTATTCCATGGAGCTGACACAATTCATACTCCCTGCATGTGCAGTGAACGCTTCTTGCAATCCATATACATCCGCGCGGGCCATTCCTTGTTTCCTAATGGCATCCGTGATGTATCTGCTTCATCCGCTATGCATCCGCTTCATCCGCTATAAGCGTCACCTTCAAAATTCTGCACCCCCGGAACCCTCCTAGGAGGTGTCATCTGTTCCCATCCGCTTTCATCTGCCGAGGCTTCCTATGAACCTTCCTTTTTAAACATCCCGCACTACATACTACCCACGTCCGTTTCTTTTTCCATTTTTTCCGTTCTTTTCCATTCTGGTTTAATGCAAATTTTCACGCACTTTTTGGAGCAGATGAAAAACGGATGGAGCCACCCCCAAAATTTTGCTCATCCACTGTGTCCTTTATGCATACGTTTTGCGTCCATTGGCCAGTGGGACCTAGCCTTAGGGTTGTTTTTTGGGGTGAAAGTGGCCTGAAAACTGGCCTGAAAACATGGCCTGAAAACTGGCCTGAAAAAATGGCCTGAAAAGTGTCCTGAAAAAAATGGCCAAAAAAGAGACCACTTTGAGCTGTTTTCAGGCAATTTTTGGGTCATTTTCAGACTGTTTTTGGGCTGAAAACTCGCTGAAAAAAATGGCCTGAATAAATGGCCAAAATAGGCCATTTGGGGGCTGTTTTCAGGCTGCTTTTGGAGCATTTTCAGATTATTTTTGGGGCATTTTCAAGCTGTTTTCAGGCTGTTTGGGAGTCATTATAGGCTGTTTTTTGGGCCAAAAATAGCCTGAAAACTGGCTGGAAAATTTCCTGAAAAAATTACCAAAAAACACACCATTTCAGCTGTTTTCAGGCCATTTTGGGGTCAAAATGGCTCAAAAAACAGGCCAAAAAATTAGTGGGGGGTAGGGCCAGCCAGTGGTGGGATTCACTGGTTCACCAAACAGCACAGAATCTTACTACTATTTTGACTTTGATCCCATAACTGCCCTCCAGGACAGGCAAGAATGGGAAATCACATTTATTTTTTTCTTCTGCCTTCTTCAGTTTCAGTAATTTACATATTTTACCCTGAACACCAAAACTTCTCAAACTTCATGACAGAAGCAGCATTTAAGACTACTGTAAAAATATTCTAAATCTTTATCAGGTACACTATTTTGGGAAGAAATATCACATCAGATTTTTACACTGTGTTTATTATCATTTCACGCGGGGAAAAAGAACAGAAGGTTCATAAAAATATTTTAAACCCCCCCTCAAAGAGGGAAGTTATGCATTAGATGTATTCCTTCTTTCCTGTACTAAGCTTGTACTTAAAAAAAGAGAAACATCATGAAATGCAACAGAAATTAAGCAAAGGGCCATTTCTTAAAAGAAATAAAAAAGCAACGACAGTCAGTTTTCAATCAGAAACATCAAGACAACTGAAAAGTGATTTATGTTGCCCTTCAAACAGCTTTCACCAAGAGCAAAGCTGATTATTTTCCCAAATAATATCATTGCTACCTTTCTTTTGCTGTTGTCAAAATGGAATATACTGAGCTCATTGAAGTACTACCAAAGAAGGTAGAAATATCTAGAAATAGAATAGAATTGGAAATATAAATATCCTCCAGAGTTATGAGTAGATGAAAATTCAGAAATTCTTTCAGGTAGCAATAGTTACCTAAAAATGCTTATCTTTGCAATGTTTTGCTCAGTTTAATTCAAAACGCTCTTAAAAATATTTAGAGCTGAAAATTCATCAATCTATTGATAGAAAATAATATTTGTAGCTCAATACTTGAACTGTGAGGTCCTTGGTGCTCTCTGAGCTTGGTGGTTTTCTTGCAGACATTTAATTACCAAACCAGGTAAGTAGGAAACTTCATCATTCCTCAGTCTGGATTCTAAAAAATATCCTTGATACAAAAACAGGAATCAATCCAAACAGCAATATTTAGCAATGTTCATTTGGTTCTTCTTCAGCCTCATATCTATTTCTGGCTGACACATTTCTTTAGAATTATTACTCTAGATAACTGACTTCAAATTAAAGTCTACAGTTAATGATAATCTTATTAAACTTTGAATCAAGCTGCAGCCTCAGTTTTAAAGGAAAAGGAGTGTGTTTTCACATAAATTGTGATAAAATAATTAATTTAGGGAAGTAACAATCTCCTGTCAGATCAATTAGATGCACACAGCAAGCATATTTTCAGTTGCAAAAAACTAGGCAAAAACTTGAGGAAGTAATAAGCACAAATCATGGTATTTTAAATCTTAAATTTATTTAATCTGACAATTCTTCCCAGGCAAGGTTTTCTGTTGTGAATATTATAGTGTAGGTCTAAATCTTATGGTGTAGGTCTAAATATATAGATTTTATTTTAGAGTACTCTGGCTGCATTATTATTATTATTATTATTATTATTGTTGTTGTTGTTGTTGTTGTTGTTGTTGTTGTTGTTGCTGCTGTTGCTGCTGTTGTTGTTGTTGTTTCCTTTCCCACTTTTCTTTCCTTGTCTGGTAATTTCAGAATTCATTTAATCTCCACTTCTCCTTAATGGATGCACTTTAGTTTACTATCACCTTGTTCAGTCCAGATTAATCATGTAACATCCAGCATCCCCAACTCTGATCAAAATATTCAAATCCTTTAAATAATGACTTTTAACATAAATTCAAGATGACAACTGATTATGAAACTGTCAGCTTGATCACTTGGGCTCGACACTTGTTTCGAGATGCATTTCGGCTTTCCTACTTTACGTAATTACAAAGATGAAGCTTCTGCATATTTTTCTCAAGATGCTGCTCTTCATGAAAAATACAAGCACTGTCCATCACTTGTATTGCCTCTGTTACATAGGCCTGAAAGGGGAAGAGGAAAGTGAAGAAAGAGGGAAAGAGAGAGAGGGAGGGGAAGCAGGGGGAGAAAAGGGGAGGAAAAAAAGGAAAGGAAAAGGAAGGAAAAGGGGACAAGGAACAAGAGACGAGGGAGAAGGGAAGAGAAGGGAAAGGAAGAGAAGGGAAGGTAAGGGAATATTTTTTGGACTGTCTGAACTGCGTAATGAAATTTGGAATTGGACAGCCTGGAAATCTGCTAAAATAAATAAATATGAAATTCATGGTTAAAGTATCATTTAAATGTAGATAAAGTACAGTGGCATACTGTATTCAAATGTGATTTCATGCCAAAAGTGTGTTGAATCTCTTTCCTTCCTTTCTTCCTTCTCTTCTCCCCTTCCCTTTCTATCCCTCCCTCCCTCCCTCTCTTTCCTTTCTTCTCTTCTTCCCTTCCTATCCCTCCCTCCCTTCTTTCCCTCTCACCTATCACCTTCCCTTCCCTTTTTCCTTTATTCTCTGTTCTCTCTCTTTCTCCCTCCTTTCCTGCCTGCCTGCCTTTTCTTTTTTTTCCTTTAATTCATTCAACTATTATTTCACATATTATGGTAACCGGCCTACTTATCTAAGGTTCAGGTGCGTTGTTCAACTTCTTTCTCCACCAATGTTTCCAACACTTAGACAAATTAATTACACTAAGAGTTCAATGAGATTACTCATTTTCTGGGAAAAGGTGTTGGGAAAAGGCCAAATCAATGAAGCTAAAATCCTTAGAGGTATCCAGCATCTTATGAACAGGTCATGTATTATTTGTCACACTTCCCTCTGTGAAGCTGCAGCCATAATTCTTGTTCCGTTTGGAAATAAGGTGTGCAAGACCGGGTTCCAATAAATAGCTCTTTATTAAAACAGTATAGTGACTTGTAACGGAACATTTACCCAAGCCGCGGCAGCCCTTCTTATAGCGGCTT
>BHFT01020960.1:0-10662 GCA_004320025.1 Laticauda laticaudata
GCTCCTAGCCAATCAGAATGGACCAGCCTCAAATTTAAAACCAGGAGCTGTGAGACCCACTTCCATACAGAAGCCTGTGAATTTGGCCATAATCTGAGTTGAAACCCACAGTCTATGTATGGCTTAGTAGGTGGATGTCTATGGAGATTCTCAATCATCCAGATCATAGTTGTCCCAAAGCTGCTTTTTCAAGAGGCAACTGGACTTGTTTTTCTTTGAAGATGCTTCACTTCTCATAAAAGAAGCTTCTTCAGCTCTGATTGGATGGTGGGGAATGGAAGGATTTATATTCCTTGCAGTCATCTGGTCATTTGAATTGTTTTAGAGAGTTGTTGAGGCCACTTGGAGGTTTGTCTGTGTCCTCAAGGTCACCTGAGTAGTACAAATGGGTGTGGAGCCTTCTTGGAACTGCTGAAAGGACTGTGTTGTAGAGCTGAGTTTTCTGCACAGTGTTTTCTGCCCTGTGTCCCTTCATTGTTGAACACAGGCACAGGCTGTTGGGGATAAGTTTGTTGTCTGCATCTCAAACTGAAGCGCAAATGGTTCCTGTGGTCTGCAATTTTTCTGGAAATCCATTCCCATACCATTCGAAGGGTGTTCATCCCAAAATGCATGGCTAAATGTCTGTGGAGATTCTCAGTTATCCAGATCATGGTGCTTTTCAAGAAGCAACTGGACATTCTGATTTTTCTTTGAAGACGTTTTGCTTCTCATCCAAGAAGCTTCTTCAGCAGAAAATAATGTTTTGGCCAAAGGTTTGAATTTTGCAGTAACACCAGAATGGCTATCAATTTTAGATCTCCTCACAGTCACAGTCACAGTCAGCCATCAGGTACAATAAGCTGGCAGAACTAGAAGCAGAACAATGTAAGAATGAAGGCATCTGCAGCCCTCACCACTGCTAAAATACCCCCTTCCAAGCTCAGAGCTAAAGAAGCTTTTTGGATGAGAAGCAAAACGTCTTCAAAGAAAAACCATGATCTGGATGACTGAGAATCTCCATAGATGTTCTGAAGCTCTGAAATTCCTTCATTCGTTCATCCATTCGTCTGTCCATTCAATTTATACAGCTGCCCATCCTACATACATGGCTCTGAATGGCTTAAAATAATTGAAAAAAAAAATAAATGTAAATATATAAAAACATTAAAAACCATATAAAATATACAATTGGCAACCAAGGCATAAAAACAACAACTTTCAACAAATTACTGCACAGGCTTTATCACAGACCTGGGTTTCCATGTCTGGTGACATCTTCAAGGGCTTGAAGAAGCCAAGGGTCAGAGCCCATCGGATCTTATCATCCAAGAAACTTCTTCAGCTCTGACTGGATGGCGGAAGTGAAATGTCTTCAAAGAAAAACAAGGAAGTTCAGATGCCTCTTGAAAAAGCACCTTTGGGAGAGCTTCATAATATCACCAGCCAAGCTGTATTTTAGCTGAAAGATACAAAAGAGGGAGGAAAGATTCTGGCATCTAACTTAATTTGCTCAGAGAATTCTCGAGGGCTCAGTTATGGTACTGCTCAGGCCGGTGAGAAGAATGAATCAAATTGATTTGGACAAAGCTTATGAAAACAAGACAAGATCCTCCATTGGGAATAATAAGTATGAGAAAGAAACAGAAAAGCAAAAGGTGGTGAGGATGGAAGGACTGATTTGGCAAAGCTGTTTTGGTCTCCATGTGAAGTGAGTTACTGGAGGGGGATCCTGAGAATCTAGCCAAGCTGGATGCCTGAAATGAAGTGATGGCAGACAGGCAAGGAATGGAGTGGAGGAGGCCTGAGCTGGAATAGCAAGAGAGAAGCAGCAGCAGAAGAAGAAAGCAACTTATAAGCCACCCAGAGTTGCTTGAAAAATGAGGTGGACACCATACAAATTTAACAAATAAATAAAGAATATAAAAACTTGGATTTATGGCTGCCCATCTTTTAGATGTGACTCTCAACAATACTTTAAAACAATGCAAAAAGAAAAAAGCTATCAAGAATAAAAAGATAACAATGGTCACTTAGAACTGGGCAGGGTGTCAAACTCAAGGCCCATGGGCCAGATCTGGCCTGTGGGGTACTTAGATGTGGCCTGTGGGGGCCACTCTGGAAACAGCAAAGGACCAGGCCATGGGGTCTCTACCAGTGAAAATGGACCCTTGCCAAGCTCCATTTTCAGCTGCAACAGCTTCCTGCAGCCCTCTGCCAGCTAAAGCAGAGCTTGGGAGGGCTGTAATGAAATCTTGACCTTTAGTATATACCCAGATGTGGCCCTCAATGAAATCGAGTTTGACACCCATGACCTAGAACAAACCCAATAAGCACTCAGAAGAACAGTAACATCTCAAGCGTCATCTAACCATAATCTAAAATATGGTAAATAAGCTCCTTAGTCCTCAGAGCACATCCCGACCTTTAGTGCTTTACAAAAGGCTGGCAGAATCAAGGACAATCTAATTTTGTGGGGTGTGGTCTTCTGGAAGGCTAACCTGCAAGAGAAAAGGAGCACTGGTATCTCCTGCTTACATTAAAAAAAAATGCCAATAGGCAGAACTGTGTTATTCATTGGAGTTTCAAAGATTTTCTTTTTTAACTGCTTTTAAAACTAATTTGTACTACATTTTACTCATTTAAAAAGTGCTTTTTAAAATTTAATTTAAAATGCATTTATTAATAGTACTAATTTAGTACTGATTTTTAAAAAACTACATTTTACTAATTGAAGTTTTTAACTAATTTCTTTTTTTTTTTACTACTGATGGGCTTATATTGTCAACCACTCAAGTAGCCAACTCTCAGCTCCCCAATGCACAATTGAGACGAATATCAATATAAATCTACTTTAAAAATAAAACAATCTATTATAATAACACAAAACTGAGAGACATACTCAGGAGAATAAACCCCATTCATCCTCAGGAGGGGTATAATACACTTACTCTCAAAACAGGAAGCATGGACAGAAGGCTGCAAAGAGGAGACAGGCACCATGCAGCTGCGGACCCAGCCATCCCTGCAGTAAGCCATGTTTTGTGTTGCAAGCCATTAAACCAAAGACAAATGAATCACGTTTTAGCTCAGCATGGTTTGGGAACCCAGACACAGAAAACAGCAGAAATTACTTTTCATCCAATTACAAGGTTGTTTTGTAGGTTGTACATAACAACCAATGGTTGTTATGTCGAAAATGTTTCATCAACACACATTAAGACATTTATTTATTATTTATTGTCTCATTGTCCAAGTTGACTCTTCAAATTAGTAGTAAAACTGTTCCTTTTCTTTCTGTTACCTTATTAACATACAGTGTTTTTTATGGATTGGCCTGTTCATATTTCTAGGTTGCTCTTTTTTAAACATGGAAAAGAAATCTCCCTTATCAGGAATGAATGGGTATTTTTGTTGGCTGCTTCTGCTTCCAAACTGTGCTGCTTCCAATTTATCAACATAGTTTTGAGAAATTGTTCCAATAGACAGTTTTGAAAGACACCTTAGGGGGAAAGAGAGAACCTATTTATTACCCCTAATATAAGCCATTATATGACATATCTCTAAAAGACTGAAGAATGTATGTCATCTTCAATTTTCCATTTCTAAAAGAATTAGGCTGCTTTCTCTCTTCTCCAAAACCAACCCACATTAACTTGCAAAACAGGTAAATTGTATTTAACTAGATTTTCTTATAAAGAAGTTTTTTTTTTTAAATCTATTTACTGTCATCATTTTCTTAGCCTGTTATCTTATTTTTCATACTGTCCAGGACATCAGGATCTATAATCACTTCCAATGGTGCTTCGAATGGTTTAATTAAACTTGGCAAATGATGCAAGGGAATAGAGCTAAATATGCCCCTCATTGCTCTGCTCCTATCCCAGCCTTCTTCAAAAAGCCATTTTCCTGTCAGGTGCAAGCAACCAGAGCCACTCATGAATAATAAAAGTCAGTAACTTTATTATATACCATTATATGTTACAAGAATCTCACAAGACCACTTTCCTTCCCCTGGGAACTATCAGATAAGGCTTCTTCATAGATCTTGGGGGAAAGTTAAGTTTCTTCTGCTTGTGGCTGTGTGAAGATTCCAAGCTAGGTCCTTGCTTGACCCTCCCTCCAGCCTGGCTGGCATATTCCCAATATCTCCAAACCTATTGAGTGCAACTCTTATAATTCCCATTGCCCATCCTCACTAGATATTGCATTCAGAATATAAATGCGATCTTCAATGCCATTCAATTGAGATGACCAGTTAGGTTTGAGGGATAAATAGTTAGAGAAAAAAATGGGACTTTGCTTTTATATATAATTGCAGCAAATTTTTTGTATGCTCAGAGATGGAAAGATTTACAGAGTCTCAAAATGGAAGAATGGATGGTGAAGATAATGGAACTGATTGAGACGGCAAAACTTACTATCTTCATTTAAAAAAAAAATTGTCTAATTTTGCTCCCATGTGGAAACTGCTTTTTGACTTTTTGCTAGAAACAGAAACGCTACATTAATTTTAAGATTTGACAAATAGAAGTGTTTATGAACACTTCTGTATTTATTGAAATACAATATTGCTGAATTTTAGATCAAAAGTTCAATGCATTATATATTTGCAACTATCTTGAAAATAGCAAGTTATTCTTTATTTCTTTTTGTTTTACTTTATTTCTTTGCAGCTTCTCTTCTCTTTTTCTTTCTTAATCTTTTTGTTTGTTCGATTTTTTTTTTTTAGCTTTTGTAAAACTTTAATAAAGTACATAAAAAAGAAAAAACTGGGATGACCAACATAGAGAGCAGGATCTTTCAAACTGATGAGGTTCCTTGAGACATCACGGCAGTGAGGTGGGGGGGAAGAGTTCAGATACAAATGGCCAAATTTTTATTACTAGAACTTTGCCTCCTGATCAAGATTTATGAGATATTTTTAAATTAACAATTTTCATAGCCTGAGGTTTGAAAACCTCTGGTATTGACCAATACCTAACATCTCAGCCTGGCTCAGATTTAATCTATAAGTCTCCTAAAATACTTCATTGGTTTCCCTTATCCCATTCATCAGTTTTTTTCTGCTGTCTTCCCTTTTTTTATATTTCCCCAATTTGACAAAATATATTAAAGTCCACCACTCACTTTGAACAATCACACAATTAGCTAGTTCTTCTAGTCCATGATATTTCAGTACATAACCAACTTTAAATCTATCATTCAGAAGCTTTCATTTTCTTTCTTTTATATGTTTTCAATATCCAGCTTTCATCCAGTTGCCTATTATCACCAAGAAAAACATTTTCTTTAAAATTCTGTCCTTGTGACATGATCTTACCCAAGTTTGTAATTGCATTCTTCCTTGGATTGATCTCTTTGTTTCTCCATCTTTATCCATTCTTATATAAGAAAACTGTTTTCTGAGTCTATGAAAACAAAACTATTTCCACCTGAATATCATTCCCATTAACTGGGAATGAACTAAGCCTGCAGGTTGACATTCCCTTTGTGGACTTCTTAATTTTTAACATGAACAAAGATTTGTTATTTTCATTCTAAGTCTTTGCTAATTTATTAAAGTGATGGCATATATGCTTCTCAATTTATTGATCTAGATGAAACAAAACTGTGCTTGCTTCAGCTTTTCTGACACACTAAATGAGGACTACCTGTATTATGTTAACTGGACACATTAAACAGATGTAGGAACATAATTTATTTTCCTTTTCTTGTTATTTTCTATTATTTGTTGACTTTCCTGAGATACTTTCCTTGCCTTTTTCTTTCCTTGAGTAATGTTAAAAGTCTTCAGTCATTTTATGTTCTTTTTGGCCAAGCCTTTCATCCTTCATCATGTGAGCTTTTCTTGAAATTTTGAGAACTTTTCTCTACTTTTTCACAGTGCTTAACTCTTCCCACTGTGCTTTAGATTCTTTCATGCATCAGTACTGAATCTCTCCCATTGCTTTCTCTTCCCCTTCCCTTCCTGTACCACTCAGTTTCCAAGAATCTGGGTATATCCTCCAGATGTAATCTTCCTGGCAAATCTACTCTTTTTAATACTCTAATCTTATCCTGCACATATGAAACAATAATTCATAGTCTACTCAAAATCTTGCACCTAGAGATGTTTTGGCTGACTACAATGCAGTATCTTCTGTTTTGTATTATGTATTTAAATTTACTCCAAAGTCTCCTGGTAATTTATGATGCTTGAAGCAACTATTGGTAATGAACAATGAACTATTTTTACAATACCCTTATGAACCCAGGATATTCCCCCCCTCCATTATAGCTCTTATATTTGTATCAGCTGAGCAGACAGAACATACTAAATTCTAAGGCAGGTTAAGAAAACAAGATTGCTGCCTTCGTATAAGATGCTATGCTCTCCAAAACTAAAATACAATAAGCAATATTGCTTAAACAATGCTCTGCCTTACACAACATGGGAAGATAATAGCTGGTTTCCCACAGCTATCTAAAGTACTAATATATGTATAACCCTATTTTAATCTTTAGCATGATATGTAACCTCAACCCTTCTTTCACAAATACAATAAATGTACAATATTCTATTTTGTTGCCTTCCTCACTTTCCAAGTTGTCTGGATATCAGCAGTGGTAAGATTCCACTGGTATAACAACTGGTTTGGTGAACGCGTGTGCTTCGCACACCGTGTGTGCCTGCAGTATGTTAGAAAGCAGCTCTAAAAATTACCGTCAACCCCAGTGAGTAAAACAGCTGAGGCGCGGCAATCCGCTCTGCTACCCCTATCAGTTGGGCTTCCAACAAAGGAAATATAGGACAGACGAGTGCAGGGGCAGGTGGGCGGGACTAACTCATAACTGGAACTACCAGTTTGCCCAATCTGGTCCATACTGGCTGAATCCCACCTCTGGATGTCAGTATTGTTATAACACCGGGAGTCAGAGACCCGTAATGATATGGGTGTATAAATGGATTCTTATTGAGCTTCCATGTATTCCTGACTTGGCAATCAAATGGAATAAGGAGCTCAAGTACATCAGATATACTGTATGGATTGAGAAGTACATGCAATAAACTTCTCAAGCATTTCTGAAGAACTCTTTTTGTAAAAAGGACTGTTCCATATGAATCAAATGTATACTTCTCTTCTCCACAGGTCCCCAGCAAAATAAAAATGAGCATTGGTGAGTCAGATCAAAATTTCACTTAGGACTCTTCTTCCCATAGCAGGTAAGAGACAGAAAGAACTGAGCTTCTCCAATGATGCTCTACAGCAACTATTACTAAAGACACCTTTTACTTTTGAACATGAAGGTTCCATATTACCATCAAACTAATTACCTTTATTGTAAACCATTTGGGAATATCCACTTGCATATTATTCTCCAGCCAAAAGAATAAACCCACCATCAAAAAAGGTGCATCAGAAAACAACATATAGACTTGAAGCCAGATTTTTTTTCTGGGTATCTTGCCAGAAGGATACAGTAGAGACTTGATATATTTGATTATTCATATTTTAACAGCTGCTAGAATTGTATTTGCTCAAAATTGGAAAAAACTGATAGAAGAAGAGATGATAAAAAAAAATAATGGAATGTGCAGAAATGAGTACTGACATTTGGTATTAGAGAGCAAGAAGAAAAGAGTACTATAAAATTTGGGATTTATATTATCAATGGCTAAATAAGAAAATAGAGAAACAAAATACATAATAATATTGATATAATAGTAAAGATGATACCTTGTAATAATATATTATATAATATGTTACATATCTTATATTTGATGATGGTGAGATGAATGATATTATGAACTAGACATTGTAAAAGCTGAAAATTGCTCAAAAAGAATGATATGAATTTATAATCAAAGTCTAATAATGGTTTGATAATATGATATTGATAGTTGATCTATATAATATGAATTGCAAGTTAAGATTAGGAGGGAAAGACTGTTAATATTGTACATCAGAGATATGTACCAACCGACACGCTGTACAATGGAAAGATGGTTTTATGTTTTGCATTTATGTTTGTGTTTGTATATTTTGTTAAAAAATAAAAAATTCTTTTATTAAAAAAAAAGAAAGGGTGTCTCATATTTCATATTTAACTTGTGGTCAACAAAGACAAGAGCCAGTAAGGTACCATGATATAAATGGGGAAACGATGAGCTCTACCCCCATTTTAGGCACAAAGGTAGCTGAGTAACCTCAAGCCAGTCATTCTCTCTTAGCCCTAGAAAGCAAACAGTGGTAAACCACTCTGAAATCTTGCCAGAAAAACCTGCACAAACTTGTCCAGGCAGTCATCAGGAGCCAACATTTACTTAAAGACTACACACACATGCGCACACGCACACATACACACACACACACAAAATCCTCTTCATACATATTACTATTAACATTACATTTTCCCCATTATATTCCATAATCTTTATTTCAATCCAGTGCTCAAATCTGTTTAGATATTTTTGAATCTTCCCTCTTTTATCTAAGGCATTAGCCACAGCTAATGACAGCTTTGTGTCATTCACAGATTTGATCCCCTTAGTAACTTCATCCAAGTCATGGATAAAAACACTGAACACCACAGAGCCTAGGAAAGAGTCCTATGGCATTCCCCTCAAACTTCTCTCCAAGCTGGAGCCATCATGAAGCATTTTTGTGGTATGGTTATTCAGCCAGCTGTGAGTTCATCTAACAGTATCATTTAACCCATATTTTATCATTTTATGAAAGGAGAATGTCATGAGGCATTCAATAAAAATGTTAATGCACTATGTCTAGATGATTCCTTTGATCTTCTGAACTACAAACTTTATCAAGGAAGGAGTTGAGGTTATGATGGTGGGTTATCCCATTCCGTATTGTCTGCAACAAATCCATGCTGGGCCTATTAATTGTCAAAATCTTCAGAAACACCATCAATAAAAGAACCAGGAATCAAGAAAGTTGCCACAAATTAGCTCTTGGTAGAATAGCAATGAAGACCTTTGAAAGATTTTTAAATGCTGTGATTTGTGACAGCTACGAAGTTCAAGGCCCTGTCACACTGGCCGACGGATGCAAAACGTTTTAAAAAGGACACAGCGGACAAGAAAAATGTTCCATCCATTGTTATCCGCTCTCAAAAGTGCCCCGAATTTGCATAAGCAGAGCGGACAACAACAAAGATTCTCCACTGCGTCAAGGGGGTCCTCCGACACCCCACGGTATCACAGCGTCACGGCGGTCTCCGCCATGGGACGCCTCCACAGACACCTGCCTGACACAGGAGCTGACTCTCCTGCAGAAGAGACTGGCTCTCAGCAGGCTGCCTGAGGAAGAGAGGGTAGACAGAGGGGCTTCCTCCTTGGTGCGGCATCTCATCGGCCCTCGCAGGAAGCTGCACTGGCCATCAAATAGGTCTCTCTGTCTGTCAGCTTAACGCGTGGCCTGGCCGATTTCTGAGTGCAGCTTCCGTACCAAGTGTGCAGTGCTTCCACCAGCCGAGGAGCACACTCTGAAGACTCTCCGCTTCTCTCTCCAAGCAGCCTGCTCCTTTTGGTGTCTCGGTAAGAGCCTGTGTCCCTTCCGCCAGAGATATTCATTCTCCCTGAGCCATTCAAGCACCTCCTTCCTCAGTTCTTCTATGTGTATTGCCTCCTCTCCCCGTTCACAAGTCTGCCTCTTCCTCCCTCTGCGCAAGGCCATCTGGGCCCTCCTCAGAAGGGGCCTTTGAGGTTGTAGGGGCTGCTCCTCCACACCATCAGCAGCAGCAGCAGCAACAAACCAAGAACAGTCTAGCAGCAAAAGCAGGACCAGCAGCACCAGCAGCACAGCAGGCCAGGAGCACGAGCAGGACCAGACCACCCAGCAAGAACAGCGACGCACCAGCAGGACCAGGACACCGCAGTTACCAGGACCCACGCAGCCAGGACCAGCAGGACAGGGAGCAGCGCCAGCTAGAGTAAGCCCACCAGACAGAAGCACCACTGCCAAAAACAGCATCAGCAAGTAAGCACCAGCAGAGGCACGCACCGCCATATGAGCAGCAACCAAGAGAAAGACCACCACCATAAGCAGCATCAGCAGAAGCAAACCACCACCATAAGCAGCATCAGCAGAAGCACCACCTCCAAGCAGCATCAGCAGAAGCCCGCAGAAGAGCGAGCCCAGGGCAGCAGAAGCCCAGAAGACCATGAGTGAGGGCCCAGGGGGTGGGCAGGGTGGCCTGTCCCTCTGCTAGGGCTGGCAGCAGATGGGCAGAGGCTTCCTTTTCTTCCCATGGTTGTGGGGTTGCTGGCTGCTGGCCTGGCCTGGCTGGCTGGCTGGCTGGCTGGCAGGCACGGCTGGCAGGCTGGCAAGCTGTGTCTGGAAGCAGGTCTTTCTCTGATGGTGACGCTGCTTCCAAGCTGGCTTTCCCTTTATATCCACGGGGCTTGACGCCAATGCGAATCCTTCCCTGCATGTGCAGTGAAACACTAGCATCCCACTAGGCATCCGCCTAGGCTTCCGCTGTGCATCCGCGTTCATCCGCTCGGATCTGCTCTGCATCCGCTGTATCCGTTCCCGCGTCGCTTTGCTCTGCTCCCCCGGAAGCCTTGCGGATGTGCCATCCAGCTTTCATCCGCTCACCATGCCCGCTAGGCTTCCGTGGAGCATGCCCGCTGTACATCCGCCCTACATCCTCCACCGTCCGTTCACCTTTCCGTTGTTG